>JBCEWC010004937.1:0-26053 GCA_038996855.1 Solanum aculeatissimum | reverse complement strand
CCAATTTGCATTCGGCCACTTAAACTCAACCCGTGGCCACCAAAACTCATACATGGCTTATAGTACATCCTAGAATGTCAACCATAATTTGATTTCAAAAATTTTCAGGTTGTTACACATGGGGAACCCCGAGTTGTATGGGAGGATGATGAAGTCCCATAATGATAACGTCTAAAATATACTTCTCAATAGAAATATAAACGGTCATTTGCAATATATTTATCCAACTTGTGAGTCGAGTTTGATCCCACAAGGAGTATGGAAAAATATTATCAATAGTAAAAATTTAACTTGATAGTGGTTATAAAAATGGAGGGGGGGATTTAATTTAACTAAAAGAAAATAGAATAATAATAATAATAATAGCTTGAAATTTAATATTTATTTGTATTAAGATAAATAGAAGTAACTAGGGTATTGTGTTCCCACGCAACGATGCCAAAATCTTGATGTTGCCCAAGCTACACCTCCTTTTAAAGGTAAAAACAATTGTTGTCAAGATATTTAATCTAACCAAGGTTAGAGTCGAACCCACAGGGAATATGGTAGTCTTCTGATTAATTTAGAGTAAAGTGGGGTAATTAACCTACTTATCTCCTGAAAAGAGCGAGGGTTTGGAATTACAATAAAAGTAAACCTAGACTAGTGCAAGTGTTATGAAATCAGTGAAGAGCTAACTAGGGTGATATGTTCTCCATGTTCTCTAAATTAACATTACTAGATAATTATAATATTTTTCAGTGTGTAGATGCAGAACGATAAGTTAAGTTTACCTAATCCTTTGATTCAGCGAAGTGATAAATTTCACAATGGGATTTGATCTATCTCTGCATAGTGACATTACTAACCTTTACCTATTGTCCCAGTATAACCTCCCCTTATCCAGTTTGATTGATTAGACGAGAAAATATTAATCGAATCATGTTAACTATTCCCTTTTCCTATTCATTACCTCCTTGATTCGGCAAGTAACACTAGGCGAGTTCTAATGTTGACCATCATTAAAAAGCATGCAAAATGAAGAGAAGTAATTAATACAGTCGTACACACTTTTCAAGAATTATGAATTATCCAATCATACTTTATTAGTTCTTCATAGTTCCCACAATCCTAGTTGTGGATTTAGATACTCATGATCAGTGTAGATTCAAGAATCATGATATAGAATAACATAATTAAGCACTTATATGAATGAATCTAAGCACAAGAAATCCAACTCTTCAATAGAAATCGCAAGTACGAATCAAGAACACAAAATATTATAAAAATTCCAAAGTTTGTAACTACTGGTAATTCTCTGTCCTCTCTCTCGAGAAATAACCTAAAAACATATTTATAATTTTTAAAATACAAAACCAAATTAAAATAGGACAACTAGGTCGGCAAGCTTTACGAGCAATTTCTACGGGCCTATAATGTTCCACGATCCATAATCGGGGTTTCATGCTTCTCTTCTACAAAGCTGGTGTGGTCTTCTATGAGACCCATCTACGGGCCATATAAGATTCTACGATCCATGGAGGGTTTCTTCCGATGAACTTTTAACACTCTTCACTTTTTGATCCTCAGAGTACGTCATCACTCTACGACTCATAGAACACTTTACGACTCGTATGATTGTTCGTAGAGTTTTTGTGCAGAAAATTTCCCTTCACTGGAATTTTCTACGAACTCTCTTCTATGGCCCATGAAATATTCCACGACTCGTAAAGGGTTCCGTTGATCCTCAAAATCTGCAAATTCAGCACACTTAGCCTAGAAATTATGCCAATCCTTTTATCCAGCAAAACAAACATAAAAACACATCAAACCTACTAACATCACTTTGAGAGCACACAAAATTCTATGTTTTAAGCATCAAAAGTGTTGTATTTCGACAACACATCATGGCCAGATCCACAAGAACTTAGGAATGTATTACCTACTCAATGCGAATTGAAGAATGAATACACAATAGGATATTTGAGTAACAGATATGTGTTGATAGGGCATCCACTATGGAAGACTATGTTCATCTGCTATCAAAGCCAGTTTTCTACATTGGCACAAGAATTGATCTTATCTAATGAGAAATCTCAGATGGAATCTATTATTTGATATGAAGAAGGATACAACAATTATTATAGTATCGATCTCTTTCCCATCACAATCATCAATTTTTTTAACAAACTCTTTTCATACTTACAACTGCAGTAGGGAAACCAATACAAGTGGATATGGCGATAAAAAATAAAACCATACCAAGCCGTGGAAGGATAAAAGTGAAGGTTGATTTGCTAGGGGAATTTCTAAAAAAGATTAGTATAGGGGTAAAGAATAAGGAAACATGGGTAATCAAGGAGAAATGGATCCTGATACAATACAATTATATTCACAAGCATTGTAAGAATTGAAAATTACAGGGGCATAATCTATAATGACCTTGAAGGTCATTTTTTATATTTTGAAAAAATTACTATTGTGCCTTTCTCAAAAGTTATCGTGTATCATTTCCAGTTGAATCCAAAATTCAAAATTTGAAAATCTTGTAAGAAGTTGGAAGTTTACCAAAGAAAATTTTGAAAGATGTAAAGTTTAAAATTTTGAGTTTTGAGGTCATCTTGAGTTTCAGGTGCCAAAATGCAATTCCGTCGATTCCATCAAATCCGGAATGCATAATTTGATCTAGAAGAATTGAAGAAACTAAATTTGGAGCACAAACAAAGATTTTCGATCCAAAGTTGCATTTTTAATTGAATTCAAATCACAGTTTGACATTGGTCAATATTCAGAGTTCATGAGCTCTAATGCAAATTCTGATGGTTCCTCGAGTTTAGAACGTTGTTTCTGATAGGGTTGCATATTTGGTTCTTATTTACAGAGTTTCGAATGAGTTCCGAGATAAAAAAAATATGTTTTGAAGGCTGTTGGTGCAAGTTGACCACGATCAATAATTTTTTCTTTTTTTTAATGCTGAAAATATCCATTTCTTCTCCATTTCTGACTACTCCACCATTTTCTTCCATTTTGAATTCTAAAATTTTGGAGGTGCAATTTTGAGCAAGGTTTTTCATGGATTTTCATTTGGGTAAACTTCCTAAACATTAAATCTTTGATTTTTTAAATTATGATTTTGACTTGAAACTTTTGGTTTCAACCCTCCAATTTTTATGGGTTTTCAAGAACATTATTTAAACTTTAAATGATGATTTATCCATCAATTTCTAATCAAATTTTATGGAATTTTCACCCACAAATTCTACTTTTTTTGTAGAACCTGATTTTGAATCCAATTTTTAGTTTCAATTTTTTTGAAAAATAACCTAATTTATTTTTACAATTTTGCTCCTAGACCTAATTCCTATTAATATGGGTATCAATTAACTCCTTTTGATGTGTATATCTCATTCTTGATAGTGGATTGGTGTTTTGGAGTTTATTTTGTGAATTTATTCATCCAATTGGCTAGTTCGTGTGTGTTTTGGTCTTCGAAATTATGGTGGTTTGGAGAATCATAGAAGGGGAAATTACTTGAATTTGAGTTGATTGAGACATCGATTAAGGTTAGTGGACTTCTAACCTTTTATTAAGTATGATTGAACGTTGTATTATCCTACGTATGTGAGTTTTGATGATTTGTGACACGAAATGGAGTAGAATTATATTATTTAGGCTTTGACCATAGGATTTCAGATTGAATAGTTGTAAATGTTGTGAATTCTTGACTTGTTAAATAATTGTGGGATTGTGAATACTTGTGAACTTTTAGATTATCTGATTTTCTTTTGATTTGTTTGGCTATTGGTTGGAGCAAGTGAACCCTAACCCTTGTTGAGTTGATTGGACTTAGTATTTTCTTGCAATGTAAAGCTTGGAGATTAGTGAATTATTCTAATTGATATGATTTGAGTAAAGGGAAGGAGAAAATGATGATATGTATGTCTTAAATTATGAGATGATGCCCATTGTTGTTGACTTAGACTTGTGTGAGATAATATTATAAAATAAGCTTCTGATGCCATTATTGATAATGTGAAAGTGTTCATGATGTCCTGATTGTTGAACTTTGAATTACATTATATGGAATTGTCTATTGAATATCTTATGTGAAATGTTAGCTAAATGAGTATGTTGAGATGTTATTGGAAATTGTGAAACTAATTGTTGTGAAGTAAGAACTCAAATGTTGAATTGTCTTAAGCTACAATGACTAAAGGTAATTGAAAGAGTTGAACTATGTTATATTGTGATTATTATGTAATGTGTTAATGATGACTCAAATGTTGAAAGAAAATGAAATAATTGATCAAATGTGAATAAATGATATAATATGGATATCTTATCTATTTCTATACGTGAAAATGAATGTTGTACTATAATGACATGAATTGCTTGATGCTCTATTATGATGAAAAATCGATGGGTAATGGTTTCAGCTATTTGATGATGAGATTTGAGTACTTGATTATGAACAAATGAACTATGTGGATATCTTGTACGCACTAATGATTATGAAAGTGATACTTTTGATATAATGATATTGATATTGATATTGTTTGCATTGCATTTTCTTATTATTTGTGTGTTAATACTTCTGATGACTATGATTGAGAGATGTGCAAGGTAATATGTAGATTGGTGATTGAGGTCTCTATCGGTTGATGATAGCCAAGGTTACTACTGGCGTGCCGAGGTAATATTTTAGTGGATTATGGCCAAGATTTCTACCGGTCGGGTGAGCATTGGCCGAGGTCTTTGCCTTCAATGCTCATGGATACATAGGCCATGTGAGGCCCCCATGGGTTCTGATCTGAGTTTATCATCAGATGTGTATCGTAGGACAAACACGCATCACAATTACTTGACATTGCATTGTATTATTATTATTTTATAGAATTCACTCCATTTCACATCATTCTTTTCCTGAGGGTGTTATATATACTATGTGTGATGTGTTAAATTCTTTGAACTTTGTAAATTGTGATGACTAGACTATGTGGATACTATGTTATGATGCCGAAACTGCTTATGTTACTAAAGGACTATTATACTATTTGACTTTGGGAACCTGTTGAATACTTTTAGAATACTATTCTATATTGTGTTTGTATATGTGTATTGTGTTGTGCTGGAACTTTTTGGAGTGCAGGTGTGTGGTTCAGCTGTATGTGATTGGGTTAATAGGAGTACTTGAGTTCTTCATTACTTTAATTTAGGTTTAGTTTTCATTTGTTGAGTACCGTATTATTTGGTGCTCACCCCTAGCTATATTTTTGTAGGTTCTGAGCCTGGTTCCTCTTGTTAGACTTTCCAGATATAGAATCGAGCTTCTGGATCCCTTGAGAGGTAGGTATTTGTCTCTTTGGCAGGCCCTCGAGGATCCTTTATTATGTTATGATCTATTTGAGGACTAGACATGGAGACTTGTATTATCTTTGAGTATTAATACTATTTAGAGGCTTGTACATGTGATACCAGTTCTGAGATGATTTTCATTCGATTTCCTTATGTTTATCTACTATTTTAGACTATTTTATCTTTCACTTTTTTTATTATATTGGAATGTTCATGTTTAGGCTGACTTGCTTTGGTGGGATAGGTGAGTGCCATCACACCCGAATTTTGGGTCATGACAATTTGGTATGAAGCCCTAGGTTTAGGTCTTATATGTATATAAGCCCAGTCAATTAGAATCTTAAGAATTTATGTGGACACGTCCGTAACTTATCGTTGAGAGGCTACAAAGACTATTATAAAATTCTCTCTTGTTTTTTCAATTCCTGCCGTGCTTGATTGTTGTTGTGTTTTTTGAATATTGTGTTGTCTTATGCTTGTGCCCTTGCATGTATCTACCCCACTAGGTGATCTTTTAGTGATGGGAACTTGTGCTTAGTATTTTTTATGGGAATATGAGATATTGTGTTGTGGCTTAGAATTTGATCTAGCTCTAAGAAAGAGGTAATACAGTTAATAGATGAATGTATAGTCAGCCTTGGATTGTCCTATAATTTAAAGACTTGATTTTTGGCTGAGGTTTGATGAGGTATGTTAAAGGTAAGGTATCAGAAGGTGAAACTAATAGAAGGACTTTATTAACACCATATTCTTTCTGATTACCCATTCAACATTGAGGGTGTTACTTTCCTGGTCTATTAGATAATTGGGGTGATCCATAAATGTGGCATAATGTGGTTAGGAGAATGACTATGTTATCAGCGTAATGATTATATGATTACATTTGTTAAGTTTTTCAAATGAGGGTTGTTTAGTATCGGCAGAGGATGACATTATATTCATTGAAATTAGAACATCTACTATATCTTTTTGGAGTGGATATATATCATGAATGATTATTATACAACTGCTATGGCGATATCTATGTCTATTTGGCTAGGGTTATAGGCTCTGTTGCTTCCGCTATCTATCTATTATGTGGCAAAAGGTATACTACTTGGTGAGAGATAAAACCAATTCAATTATGTGTGATAACTATTCAATGAGAGAAAAGTTTGGACTATTCAAGGATAAACTTCTCGGAGAGTATGATGCATTCTAGTGGTGAATCTGGCGGATTTGTTTAATTTGGTATTGGTTATATATGAGGATGGAGCTATTGGTCTTTGAGCGTGAACACTAGTTGCTAAGGTGTTATCAATTTTTGCACTTACTCATGTAGTGGAGTTTGACATTACCGTCACAATTGGGAGAACTAATTGGTCATTGATATAGATGCTTGAATTTAGAATCGGTCTTAATGAAATTCATAACGGTGAATTTTGGAATGGGTATTAATATGTTTAAGTGTAGAATTTTACCTCAGAGATCTATATGGGACTAATGACTTCTTTGTAAGCCAAGAAGAGTGCATTGATATTGAGATAACAAGCATATAGGCTAATGAGGTTTCAACAAGTTCACTTATAAGGATGTAATTGAGAATGTTAGTAAGAAAGTGCATTTGGATAATTGGTTGAGTCATTTTGGCTGGTATGACTTGGGATTGGGTTACCATATCAACTATAAGTTTAGTTTTGTAGTAGGGCATGACTTTGTTTACCTTGTTCAACATATGATAATATGGTTAGTGGGGTTAAGAGCCTGTTAGGTAAGATATGGGAGAGAAGTCTATAGAGGTTGGCTCAATCATGAGAATGAGTTTCTTCATAGCTTATAGTTTAGTGACTAATATGACTTAGGTTGCTAATGATGGGCACAATAAGATATATGAGTAAGCGATTGATGATGAACTAGGGTATACAATCTCTATAGATCTTCAAGGTATGTATTAATCATGATTGAGAAGGTAATTAGTTGCATAGTCTAAATTGAGATCTAGGATTTCATGGTAAGTTTATATTCATAATTGTTGATTTTGTCAAGGTATGGATTAGCTAGGCAATGAGATGATTGATTGTGTTGGTTATGAGCATCTTGAATAGGTTTGAGCCTGGCTTCGATTATAGACTCTGCAACTTTTGATGGTGAAAGAACTTAATGAATTTGCATTTGAGTAGTTGGCGTGAAATAAAAAGGCAATCTACTATGAAGTTTTTCTAAGAAATAATAACAATAAATGGTTTAGGAACGAGTACATGAGCCTTGGGCATCAAATAGTTTGAGCATCTATAATTGAGCCATGAGTATGGGTTAAGTATTCAAACATACTTGAAACATTGATGACAAATACAAGTTGAGAAAAGTGAAGGAGATTAGACATAATGTATAGATCAGTGGTTCAGAGTTGTAAATTGTATAGATTTTTGCTTTGAGTTTTTCTGATAATGTGAGGTGGGCTGACTCACCATCGGGTTATGAAAGATTATCAATTACTTTTTAGAAAGTTTGATTTAGGTTGAATGGCAAGTAATGATACATGATAAATTCTGCATTTCATGTTAGGTCAGATTGTTCAATCATAATAGGTGACTCATGGAAGAACTATAGAAAGAACTTATAATTTTATGTGTATCATTGATGATTTTGGATACTGCTTCATTGATGGAAGTTAACGTAGACTATTATGATGGATTGTGTAGATACTTAGTGGTAAATAAAGATTATATGCTTATGCTATATAGAATTCATGGGGTAATAAAGAATTTTTTAAGTTTGGCATGAGGGTATGAGTGGATGTTGAGGTAATTTCCCCTTGAAGGGTTACATGTGGTTGAGGTTGATTCCTAATTGAATAGTTGCAGCTCGTGAAAAAGGCATCATACCTGATTAAGCTATTGTTCCAACATTCGGGCAGTGTTTATTTAGGTTCTATAATTTTGGGAGTATCACTCACTGGTTGTCTTTCCTGATAGTTACCTTCCTTTGGGTCAAATTTAATTGGATTCTCTTTTATGAATATGCATTGTCTAAATATTGGAATTGCGCATCTTAAGTTTGAGGAGAATTATGTTAAGAGAACATAACTTGGATGAGGTTTGTGATGGGTTGTATATTGCAATTGGGTCTGATTGATTCAGATTCTCTCTTGGCCTTCACCGGAAATGGATCTGATTTGCATTGTAGTCTTGAGGGTAGAAGTTTGTCCTGATGTGTAAACTGTGGTATGAGGGTGTTGATTCAAGTTTGGTTCTTTGGCTAGTTTTTGTCTTGGTAATTACTCTTGGAGGGCAGAATTTCATGTTAGTTCCTAAGTCTTGTTATTGATAGTACATCCTGATGGTATAACTCTCAGAAATGAGGTCACTTGGAAGCAATTAATGACTTTAAGAATTATATTTCAGACTCTTGGTTACTTCTAGTAAGGCTCCTTCCTTTGCTTTATGTTTGAGGATGAAAATGATTTTTAGTGGTGAATGATGTAATTATCTCGAAGGTCATTTTTGAAAGTTTTTAACAAAATTATCATTTTGTCTTTCTCAAAAGTTATCGTATATCATTTCCAGGTGAGTCTAAAAGTCGGATTTCAAAAATCTTGTAAAAAGTTGGAAGTTTGCCAAAGAAAGAGTTTTTAAAGGCCTAAAGTTTGACATTTTAAGTTTTGAGGTCATCTTGAGTTTTAGGTGTCAAAATGCAATTCTATCAATTCCGTCAGCTCTGTAATGCAGAATTTGGTTAGGAAAACTGACCAAATTGAATTTGCAGTTAAAATGGAGATTTTGGACTTAAAATTATATTTTTAGTTGAATTCGAATCATAGTTTAACTTTGGTCAACATTCGAAGTTCGGAAGCTCTAATTCAAAGTTCGACGATTCCATCGAGTTTGGAACATTATTTCCGTAAGGGTTGCATATTTGGTTTATATTTATAAGGTTCCGAATGAGTTACGAAGGTAAAAAAATATGTTTTAAAGGGTGCTGGTGTAATTTTACCGCGGTCAATGCGGGTCTACGTGAGTCAACAACCTTTTTCTTTTATTTTAATGTTGAAAATATCCCTTTCTTCCTCATCTTTTATTACTCCACCATTTTCTTCCCTTTTTGAGTCCCAAAAGCTTGAAAGTGCAATTTTGAACAAGGTTTTTCAGGGATTTTATTTGGGTAAGCTTCCTAAATATTAAATCATTGATTTTCAGTATTTAAATTATGATTTTGACTTGAAATTTTTGGTTTCAACCCCTCAATTTTTATTGGTTTTCAAAAACATGATTCAAACTTTAAATGATGATTTCTCCCTCAATATCTACTCAAATTTTATGAGATTTTCACCCATACACTCTATTTTTTGTGTAGAACCTGATTTTGAGCTCAATTTTCAGATTTAAATTTTTTGAAAAATAATCTAATTTTTGACCATTTTACCCCCTGACGTAATTCCTATCAATATGAGTATCAATTGACTCTTTTTGACGCGTATATCTCATTCTTGATAATGATTTGGTTTTTTGGAGTCAGTTTTGTGGATTCATTCATCTGGTTGGCTAGTTTGTGTGCGGTTCAACCAGTGGCGTATGCAGGATCTTTTTTAAGCGGTGTCACCATTTAAAGGACAAGAATATCTCAAGAGGAAAATTAATGAAGATTTTGCTTTAGACCTCCAAAATTTAAGGCTCCATTAATAGTAAACTTTATTAAAAAAATATTTTGCTTAAGTATTATAAAATTTAGATAAAATTATAAATTAAAATAAATAATTGTCTACTCTTTATATTAGATAGTATTTTAAATTAAATTAATCAAATCTTCATAATAATAGTTGCAAATAAATTACTAACATTTTGTAAAATACATGAAAAAAATTATAGCCCTTTTATTAAAAATTGAATTAGATGACTAATTTTGTTGGATAACCCTTGTCAAGGAATCAATAACCCTTGTCAAGGAATCAATAACCCTTGTCAAGGAATCAATAAAATGAGCAAATCACTATAATAATATTTCATAAACTCGACGAGATTTCATGTTTTGAAAGGTATAATATCATCATTAGAAACATTACTAAATACTTCCTTTTCTATATACGACGCTAAATAGCCACTCAAAAATTTATCATCTATCCGATTTCATAAGTTAGACTTAATCAATTTCGTCGTAAAGAATCCTTTTTCGAATAATATCGCTCCATTAAATTTAAACTAAGATCATATAATCTACACATTAGTACTTAGGATAACATAAAAGAGGATTGCAGATAACATATTAAATGATCCGCAGTTAGTTCGTCATGTGCAAATCCAAAAATAAAAAAAAATAAAATATAAGTAAATTTAATTATCAATTTAATGAATCCTAAATTATTTTATTGTAACAAACAAATAGGAAAGAATAGAATTATTATCATGAACAAATAAAAATAAAAACATCAAGCATATAATTAAAAAAAAATAAAACGAAAATACTAACATCATATGGAGATTTGAGATGCCGAATGAAGATGATTGATGGACAAGAACTTGTTTTTTAAGATTTCACAAGTCACAAATACATAAAGATTTTAAATATTATTTTAATTCTATTTCTAAATAAAAGACAATAGATTGATTTTGAATGCATTAGAGTGGACACATAGGTTATTTAAGACTAAAATTTAAAAGAAAAAAAAGAAAAGAAAAAAACTGCAATTTTAAGAGAGAAAAATAAAACGGAAAGAAAAGTGATTTAAGGGGGGAAATGAAGGAGAAAAAACAGGTCTGGGGAATCGAACCCAAGACCTTTTAGTACATCTAAGGACACCTTGACCACCGGAACTAGAAGCCATTTGCAGCAAGGAGTGCCCTTTTATTTCTTTTGACTTCTAATATTTTATTTTTAATATATGCCTAATGTATATTTCGTAAATATTTTCTACGAAGGCAAGTCACGTGACACCCCTTGAACTAATGTAAATCTGCCCCTGGGTTCAACCTTCGATATTGTGGTGGTTTAGAGTATCGTAGAAGGAAAAAAGGCTTGGATTTGAGTTGATTGAGACTTCGATTAAGGAAAATAGACTTCTCAACTTTTGTTAAGTATGATTGAACGTTGTATGATCCTATGTATGTGAGTTTTGGTGATTTGTGACATGAAATGGGGTAGAATTATATTATTATAGGCTCTGATCTTGGGATTTTGGATTAGGTAGTTGTAAATGTTGTGAATCCTTGACTTGTTAAATAATTGTGGGATTGTGAATACTCTTGGATTATCTAGTTTTCTTTCGATTAATTTGACTATTGATTGGAGCAAGTGAACCCTAACCCTTGTTAAGTTTATTGAATTTAATATTTTCTTACAATGTGAAATTAAGGGGTTGGTGAACTATTCTAATGAGTAAGTATGATTTGGGTAATGGTAAGGAGGAAATGATGACATGTATGACATGAATTATGAGATGATGTCCATTGTTGTTAACTTAGACTTGTGATATAATATTGTGAAATGAGCTTGTAATGCCATTGTTGATAATGTGAAAGTGTTCATGATGTCCTAATTGTTAAACTTTGAATTACATTACATGAAATTGTCTATTGAATCTCTTATGTGAAATGTTGAGCTAAATGAGTATGTTGAGTTGTTGTTGAAAATTATGAAGCTAATTGTTGTGAAGTGATAACTCAAATGTTGAATTGTCTTAAGCTATGATGACTAAGGGTAATTGAAAGAGTTGAACTATGTTGTATTGTGATTATTATGTAATGTGTTAATAATGACCCAAATATTGTAAGAGAATGAAATGATTGATCAATTCTGAATAAATGATCAAATATGAATATCTTGCCTATTTGTATATATGTGAAAGTGATTGTTGTACAATGATGACATAAACTTCTTGATGCTTCATTGTGTTGAAAAGCAGATGGGTAATGGGTTTGACTATTTGATGATGAGATTTGAGTACTTGATTATGAGCAAGTGAACTATGTGGACATCCTGTACGCAAGTTATGATTATGAAAGTGATACTTGTGATATGATGATATTGAGATTTTGTGCATTGCATTCACTTGTTACTTGTGCATTGATACTAGATGGCTACAACTGAGAGATGTGCATGGTAACATGTGGATTGGTGACCAAGGTTTCTATTAGTCAATGATAGATGAGGTTTCTATAGGCATGTCGAGGTAATATTCCGACAAATGATGTCTGAGGTTTCTGCTAGTCTGGTGAGCATTGGCCGAGGTCTTTGTCGCTAGTGTTCACGGACATATGATCCATATGAGGTCCCTAAGGGTTTCAATCTTAGTTTATCATCGAATGCGTATCATAGGACAGACATGCATCACTATTACTTGACATTGCATTGTATTGTTTCCATTTTATAACATTCACTCTATTTTACATCATTGTTTTCTTGAGATTGTTATATTAGTATGTGTGATGTGTTGAATGCTTTGAACTTGTAAATTGTGATGACTAGACTATGTGGATACTGTGTTATGATGTTGAAACTACTTATATTAAAGGACTATTATACTATTTTACTTTGGGAATCTATTGAATATTTTTAGAATGCTATTCTATATTGTGTTTGTATATGTGTATTATGTTGTGCTAGAACTTTTCTGAGTGTAGGTGTGTAGTTCAGCGGTATGTCATTAGGTGGATAGGAGTACTTGGATTCTTCATTGCTTTACTTTAGGTTTAGTTTTCATTTGTTAAGTACCGTGTTATTTGTTGCTCACCCCTTGCTACATTTTTGTAGGTTGTTAGCCCAACCCCACTTGTTAGACTTCCTAAATACAAGATCGAGCTTCTGGATCCCTTGAGAGGCAGTTACTTGTCTCTTTGGCAGGCCCTTAAGGATCTTTTATTATGTTATGTTCTATTTAAGGACTAGATATAGAGACTTGTATTATCTTTGAGTATTAATACTATTTAGAGGTTGTACATGTGATACCAGTTTTGGGATGATTTTCATTCGATTTCTTATGCTTATCTACTATTTTAGACTATTTTATCTTTCACTTTTATTATTATATTGGAATGTTCAGGTTTAGGCTGACTCACTTTAGTGGGATAGGTGAGTGTCATCACATCCAATTTTTGGGTCATGAAAATTTAGTATCAAAGCCCCAGGTTTAGATCTCATATGTGTATAAGCCTAGTGAAGTAGAATCTTAAGGATTGATGTGAAGACGTCCATAACTTATCCTTGAGAGGCTACAAAGACTGTTAGGAAATTTCCTCTTGTTTTTTCAATTCCTTTCATGCAAGATTGTTGTTGGGTTTCTGACTATTGTGTGATTATATGCACATGCTCGCGCATGTATCTACCCCAGTAGGTGATCCTTTAGTGATAGGAACTCATGCTTTGGTGTTTTATGCAGGAATATGAGATGTTATTGTGTGGCTTGGAATTCAATCCAGCTTTGAGAAAGAGGTAATAGAGTTAATGAATGAATATATGTTCAACCTTAGATTGTTCTATAATTCAAAGAGATTTGGGTTTTGGTTAAGGTTTGATAAGGTATGTTAAAAATAATGTATTGGAAGATGAAAATGATTGGAGGACTTTATTAATGCCGTATTCTTTCTGATTACCCATTGAGTATCGAGGGTGGTGCTTTCTTAGTCTACTAGATATTTTGGGTGATCTGTAAACATTGCATAGTTTGCTTAGGAGAATGACTATGTTATCAGCACAGTGATTATGGGATTACTATTTTTAAGTTTGTCAAATGAGGATTTCTTAGTATAAGCAGAGGATGAAATTGTGTTCGTTGAAATCAGAACTTGTACTCCATCTTCTTGGAGCAAGTATATAGCATGAATGATTATGATACAACTGTTATGGTGTTATCTATGTCTATTTTGCTAGGGTTATGGGCTCTGTTTCTTTCGCTACCCATCTAGTCTATTGATGAAGTTATACTACTTGGTGATAGATAAAACCAATTTGATTATGTGTGATAGCTATTCAATGAGACAAAAGTGTGGACTATTCAAGCACGAACTTCTCGGAGAGTATGATGCATTCTAGTGGTGAATTTGGTGGGTCTTCTGATATGGTGCTAATAACATACAAGGACGGAAGTATTGGTCTTCAAACATGAACACTAGTTGTCGAGGAGTTATCAGTTGGTGCACTTACTCAGGTAGTGGAGTTTGAGATTACTATCATATTTATGGAGAACCAATTGGTTATTACTATAAATGCTTGAGTTTGGAATCGGTCATAAGAAAAGTCATAGTGGTAAATCATGGAATGGGTATTAATATATTTAAGTGTGGAATTTTATCTTAGAGATCTATATAGGTATTTATGACTTCATTGTAAGCCGAGAAGAGCGTATTGATATTAAGATAACAAACATATGGGCTAATGAGGTTTCAACAAGTTTACTTGTAAGAATGTAATTGGGAATGTTAGTAAGAAAGTGCATGTGGTTAATTGGTTGAATCATTAAATTTGGTTGGTATGACTTGGGTTGGGTTATCATATCAACTATAAGTTAAGTTTTGTAGTAAGACATGACTTTGGTTACTTTGTTCGGCATATGGTTATATGGTCACACTTGCATTAGTGGAGTTAAGATCCTGTTGGGTAAGATATGAGAGAACATTCTATAGAGGTTGGCTCAAATGTGAGAATGGGTTTCTTTATATCTTCTGGTTCAGTGACTAGTATGACTTGGGTTATTAATGATGGGCACGATAAGTTTTATGAGTAAGCAATTGATGATGAACTAGGGTATGCAATCTCTAGAGATCTTCAAGGTATGTATTAATCATGATTAAGAAGGGAATCAATTGTGTAGTATGAATCTAGATCTAGGATTTCATAGTAAGTTTACATTCATGATAGTTGATTTCTTCAAGGTATGGATTAGTTAGGAAATGAGATGATTGATTATATTGGTTATTGAGCATTTTGAAAGGGTTTGAGTGTGGCTCCAATTATAGACTCTACCACTTTTGATGGTGAAAGAACTTAATGAAGTTGCATTTGAATAGTTGGTGTGAAGTAAAAGGGAATCTACAATGGAGTTTTTCTAAGTAATAATGACAATAAATAGGTTAAGAGTGAGTACATGAGCCTTGGGTATCAAAGAATTTGAACATCTAGGATCGGACCATAAGTATGGGTTAAACATTCAAACATCCTTGCAGCATTGACGACAGGTATAAGCTAAGAAAAATAAAGGAATGACATGCAATGATACGTGAGAAATTCAATGTTTATGTTAGGTTGGATTGTTCAATCATAATAGGTAACTTATGAAAGCATTACAGAAAGGACTTACAATTTTATGTGTGTCATTGATGATATTTTATTGGATATGGATACTACTTTGTTGATGGAAGTTAATGCAGACTATCATGATGGGTTATGTAGATACTTAGTGGTAAATAAAGGTTATGTGCTTAAGGTATACAAAATTCATGGGGTGATCAAGAATTTCTTAAGTTTGGTATAAGGGTATGAATATTTGAGTAGATGTTGAGGTATTTTTACCTCGAAGGGTTACATGTGGTTGAAGTTGATTCCTAATTGAATAGTTATAGATCGTGAAAAAGGCACCATACTTGATTCAACTACTGTTCCAATATCTGGGCAGTGTTAATTGAGGTTTTATAAGTTTGGGAGTATCATTCACTGGTTGTCTTTCCTGGTCGTTACCTTCCTTTGGGTCAGATTTAATTGGATTCTCTCTCATAAATATACATTGTCTAAGTATTAAAATTGCACAATATAAGTTCAGGGAGAATTATGTTAAGAGAACTGAACTTGGATGAGGTTTGCGATAGGTTGTATATTGCAATTGGCTATGATTGATTCAGATTCACTCTTGGCCTTCATCGAAAATGGATCTGAGTTACCTTGTGGTCTCGAGGGTGGAAGTTTGTCCTAATGTATAAACTGTGGTATGAGGGTGTTGGTTTAAGTTTGGTTCAACAGTTTGAACAAGTAGAATCTAGCAATGTGATCTTGGACTTGAACAAGGAGACAATAAGTGAGCAAGGGGGTGGAGAGGACCATATAGAGGAAAAAGGAGAGAACGAAGATGAAGTGGATCTGACTCAAAAAGGTTAAGATGTCATATCAAAGGATAATATATCACCAAGACATAGGAAGGAGTTGAGAAATAAGAGCAAGAAAGGAAAGAACACAAGGGAAAAGGTAGTCAAATTAATACAAGGAGTAGTTCTGCCAGATCTTCACCATCTAAATGAAGGTTGACAAAGTACTTTTCTCGAAATAATATCAGTAAACACTCATCTGTGTTTTGAGCATCTTATAATCTTAGGAGAAGACATCATTACTCTTATATAGTCCCCTTGAAACCTTCCAAGGGCCTCATGTATTAGACAATTATAGAAGAAAGTTGAGGATATAGCATGCTTGGTCAAACTCTTCTTCTAAAATATGGGGTTTTTGGAATGCTGATTGGCATGGAGAGATTTTATATGATTCTCACCAGTAATTAACCATCAAATTCAAACAGGTAGAGGGAACAACTGATATGGCAATTTTTGCAGTATATGCTAGATGTAGCTCTTTAGAAAGGTTAAAATTATGGGAAAGTTTAGAAGAAATAACATATCGAATTCAATATACTTAGATTACCAATGGGATTTTAATGTCATCCTAAGTGAAGAAGAAAACTTAGGTAGTTTACTAGTCACTTTGTCGAAAATAATAAGTTTTTCACAATGTATTGGTGCATGTAATTTTGTAGAGATTAGTTATATAGGGAGTGCATGGTGGAATGGAAGAGTTGAAGAGGAGTGCATCTTAAAAAGATTGAATAGAGTTTTGGGTAATCATGTGTTCATACAAGCTTTTCATAATACGATGGTTTATCACCTGGTTAGACAGGGCTCAGATCACTCACCACTTCATCTGGTGTGTAAGAATGATCTAGAAATCATGGTCAAGAATTTAAGGTTCTTAAATTTCTAGACCAATCATAACAAGTTTAGAGAGGAGGTGCAAAAACATTGGTCTTGGGAGATTCAGGGTCGCCTTTTCTATGTGGTACAACAAAAGATGAAAGTTGTGAAGAGTGCTATGTCAAAGTGGAGTAAGGATACCTACGATAATATTTTTGATAAAGTGGCCACGCATGAGGATATTATCTAGGTGAAGGAAAATCATTTAGAAATTTTTCCCACGGAGGATAATAGAGAGGAATTGGTGAGAGCAGAAGAAGATTTAAGGAAATATCATCAAGTGCAAGAGGAGTACTGGAAACAGAAGGCAGGGATGCAATGGTTAAAGATGGGAACAAGAATACATAATTCTTCCACTCTTATGTGAAAGGTAGGAGAAGAAGAATGATATTGGAAGAGATTCAAATGGACCAAGCGGAGCTAATTCAATCTAATTATAAGATTGGGGAGGAAGCTAGGGATTTTAGGGAACAATTCATATAAAATAGTATGAATTTGGACTACTCCATGATTGAGGTCATCCCAAAGGTAATTACAGAAGCACAAAATGAAAATATGATAAAGGCATCAACAATGGAGGAAGTAAAGGATGCAATATTTAGTTTGAATAGAGATAGTGCGGAGGGCCCGATGGAGTTTTGGGAGGATTCTTTCAGTCTTATTGGGAGATAATTATGGAAGATATATGGAAGATGGTAACTACTTTATTATGTGGTTATGAAATTTCAAACGTCCTATCCGTCTAAACTCATATATCAACAAGATTATTTTGAACGTGCTTTATGAAAGAATTGCCCTGGTATTGACCCATATCATTTCAAAGAACCAGTCTTAATTTATTAAGGGAAGAAACATTGCTGAAAATGTGCTTCCAGCACAAGAGATTATTACAGATTTTAATAAAATGAAGGATTGACACAATTTGGTTATGACAAAGGCTTATGATATAGTCTCATGGATCTATCTTACAAAGGTCATGAGGAGATTTGTATTTGATGAATGAGTTATTGATATGTCTGGAGACTCATCTCTAACAATTGGTATTCATACTAGTCAACATTCAATCTTTTGGTTTCTATGAATCTACAAGAGGCTTGAAGCATGGTGATACTCTATCTCCTACTTTGTTTATAATTATTTTAGAAGTGTTGGCCAAAGGTCTTAATAGGTTGATCAATGATGTGGAGTTTAAAGGTTATCTGTCTTATGCAGATGATACAATACTATTCATTTGTCTTATGCAGAAAAAACTAATCATCTATCTTATGCAGATGATACAATAATATTCTACTCAGGTCATAAAGGTTCTACGAAAAAAATGATAAAGGTTTTGAGAGATTATGAACATATGTCGGAGAAACTCATAAACTTATCAATAAGTTACTATTATCTTCATAAAAAGGTGTCTACAACAATCAACAGGAAAATTATAACACCTTGGCATTTCCTAAGCTAAGATTCAGACTATTCTTCTTATATGTATGAGATCATACCAAGTGGTTTTAAATTCTAGTATGAGTGTTAAGGCCAAATTCTTTAGGGAATGATAAATTTGGGATTAATTAAGGTCACAAAAATCCCTTAACACAAAATTGAGTTAAAACCTTTCTTACCTATTGAGTTTCTATGTGAGATTCTATGAAATTAGGTGATCAAATAACTCCAAAGTTGTGAAAGTATGTTAAGGTCCTTTTCTAAGTATTTGAAGTCTGTCGGATGTGGTTTGAGGTCACAAGGGACACCCAAGGTCAAATCAAGTTCAAAATATTTCCATCGGCTAAGTTTTGGTATGAGTTCATAGACGGATAAACTTCAAATGTTCATATCTCTTAACACACAATGAATTAGGTAATACATATTATATCAAATTGAAGATATTTGAATTAGCTTTCAAACTTATCTAATTTCGCTTTAATCTAAGTTTGTAGTAAATAATTATGACTATTTTACTAAAATGTATCCAGATTGTCAAATTCGGCAAAATGTTCTGAGAAAGCTTTAAAACTGTAAAAACGGGGCGATTAAGGCCACCGAATGATTCAACGATGAGGACCCTAGACCGTCATTTTGGCCATCAAAAGGTCATTTTTTCAATTTTGATGATTATAGGACTCTTCTAAAAGGATATTTTTAACCTTTTATCCTTAAATGACTTCCCAAAGCCCATCTTATAACCTAATAACTTCATTATACGTATAGAAAACCCCCAAGATCCTTAATATTTCTTCTCCCAAAGGTCAAGAACTTCAAAAAATAAATTTCTCCAAATTCACAATATCTAAAGGCTTCAAGTTCAAGATTCTCTTCAAGAACTTAGGGTTTTGAATCAAGAATCTTCTTCAAACTTCATATCCAAGAACTTCATAAAAGGGTTTCTCAAGATCAATCTATAAGGTTCCAAGCTAAGGGTTTCTTCAAAAACATTTGTTCTTCTAGGTATGTAAGGCTATCATAATATTGGATTGAGTTCTTTCACGCGTCCCACATCTAAGTTTCCAATTTAAAGAGTATTGAATTGCGTAAAAATTTAGTTTTTAAATTCCAATTGAGCCAATTCTTCTTCTATTAAGTTTTGTATAATCAGGTATTAAAGTTTTTATTATTTTATTATTGGAATTATTGTTCGTGGTTACTTTTATATGAACCTTAGTTGAGTTAATGGTCATGAATTTCCCATGCATTATTTGATATTGAGATTCACAATTTTCAAGCATTAAATATAGTATTGTTTTAAATCAAGGTTACACATATTTTTGAGTAAAGATGATAATGATCTATGAATACAATGACGAATATATCTAGGTAATGAGTAGATCAGGATGTCATCTATGAACACAATGACAAACATATCTAAAGATTGTCTCAACACCCTATTCATAGGATCCATGAAAGTCGCTAGTGCATTTGTTAGTCCAAATGACATGACCAGAACTCATAATCCATAGCGGGTTTTGAAGGTATTTTTAGAAATGTCACTTTCTCTAATTTTGAGCTGATGGTACCTAGATCTGAGGTCTATTTTGGAGAAACAAGTAGCACCCTAGAGTTGGTAAAACAAGTCATCAATTCTTGGAAGATGATACTTATTCTTTATGGTGACTTTGTTTAACTAGCGGTAATCTATGCACATTCTAAGAGAACCATCCTTTTTACACATGAAGAGAACTGGAGCACCCCAAGGTGAGATGCTCGATCTGATAGAACCCTTAACTAGGAGGTCTTTTAGTTGCTCTTTCAACTCTTTTGACCTTGAAGGATCTGTATGATATGGAGGAATAGATATGGGCTGAGTATATAGGAGGGTGTAAATCCCAAAGTCTATCTCCTTTTTAGGAGGGACTCCAAGTAGATCATCAGAAAAGACTTTTGGGAACTCATTCATGATTGGAACAGACTAGAGAGATAGCATCTCAGCAATGAAATCTGACTCTGACTAGATGATATATACACACCTTGGAAATTAACCTTTTGTCTTTAAGATATGAGATGAATTGTACCTTAGGCAAAGATGAGCTGCCCCTCCACTCTAAGATTGACTCATTAGGAAACTGAAACTTAACACCCTGATTTTGCAGTCTATAGAGGCATAACAAGTATGAAGCCAATCTATGCCTAGAATGATGTCAAAATCTACCATGTCTAACTCAACTAGATCAGCTAAGGTATCTTTATGGTAGACTGACACTAAACAACCCCTATACACTCTTTGGGCTAGAATAAATTCTCTAATGGGAGTAGAAACAATGAGAGGTTCAAGAAGACATTCTCGACTAATCTCAAACTTCATGGCAACATAGGTAGTCACAAATGACAATGTCACACCTGGGTGTAACAATGCATAGACATCATATGTAAAAATTTAAGCATACTATTAACCACATCTAGTAAGTTCTCCTACTCCTGTCCGGTGGCCATGGCATATAGACGGTTTGTGCCTCTACCTGTCCCTGATGTAGCACCCCTCTAAACTGGCTTACTTTCTGGTGCTAAAGAAACTGACTAAGATTTGTTATCCCTAATGTTTTTCCTTCCTATGGGATACTCCTTCAAAAAGTGCCCTACCTGACCACATCTAAAATAATTATTTGTGCCTACAAGGCACTCTTCTAATGAGACCTACCATAAATCGGATAACGAGTCAATACCTGAGCTACACTCCCCTGCGACTGGCTGCCTTGAACTCTACGGCTCTGTGATCACTGCTAGTCTAGATATCTTAGGCTAAAAGGGTGAATGACTAGTACCTCCAGCCCCCTTCTTACCTGTCCCCTGGACTGATGTCTTGGCCCTCTTGTTTCTGAACTCCTCTTTATCCTGTATCTTCTCCTCCTCCACCTGTTGCACATAAGTCATTAAGTGAGCTATGTCCATATCTCCAATTACCATAGCATTTCTGCCCTCTATCTTAGTCATTCGAGAGAGCCCTGATAGAAATAGATCCATCCTAGTACGTATGTCTGCCACCGTAGTCATAGCATAATGGGACAACTAAGTGAATTTGAGGTTGTACTCC
Source organism: Solanum aculeatissimum (assembly GCA_038996855.1). NCBI lineage: Eukaryota > Viridiplantae > Streptophyta > Magnoliopsida > Solanales > Solanaceae > Solanum > Solanum aculeatissimum. Next base: position 4,291 of record JBCEWC010004937.1, on the reverse strand, counting down.
CACACACTTATAGTTTCTACTTCAGATTCAGAAATTCCCTCACCTTAGCCGTACTCAACTCTCTAGAAAAGTACTATACCAGAAAGGCCTCCTCGAACATTACCCAACTCATAGCTAGCGCCCTTTCTGCTATACCTCCCTTCCATTGATCGAACCAGAGTCTAGCTACTCTCTTGAGCTGGTAGACAGCCAATTCAACTTGCTCCGTATCACCTGTGTGCATAACTTGAAATACTTTCTGGCGCTCCTTAATGAAGTTATCAAGATCCTCCTTCATATTAGACCTCGTAAACTCAGGTGGGTTCATCCTCACAAATTTATGAGGTCTGGTGGTGTCTGAACCATTATGTCTGCACTCTCCCTATCGACCTACATGCATGGTGACTTCTTGTGCCAAAGTCTGGATGGCTTGACAAAGCTCAGCATTAGAGATATCCCCTTATGGTGGTTGCTTAACAGGCATAATTGGACCTCTAGGTCCCTAAGGAATTGGTGGATTAAATTGGCTTATATTTTTCCTAGCTAGGCTTCCTCTACCCCTGGCTGGTCTTATCAATCTACATGGAGGCATGATCTGAAAAATAACACGTGAACACATGAATTCGAATGGCCTAAATAGAGGTACACTTTGAAGTACGAATTGGAATGACAATCGATAGTGACACTTTCTAATGCGCTGTAGCCTTCCTATTATAGATGTGATGCACTTTACACTAATAATATTGACTCTACTAGAAACGATTCCATAGACATCCTAAGACACTTGAACTTTATGCTCTGATACCAAGTTTGTCATGCCCCGAGTTTACACCCTAGGCGTGACCAACACCCAGAATCATTTCTGGTCCCAAGTGAACCACTTGACTTGGCTATTTTACTTAGTAAAGACTTAAATAATAAATAATAGACTTAGATATAATGTGCTAAAGATACTACAATAATCTAAAAAAATTAAATAGAGGAAATATCCCAACAATAGTTGAAAATAAGAACTAAAACTCATGTCATCCAATCTATCGAACCTCTAACTAAGATAATCTGAAACAACTACCCTGACAGGTCCACAGTAACCACCACTAAAAATAAATACTGAAACAGGAATAAAGACTCCAAAGCATTTGATTGGTAGGAGGCCTGAACAATAGCTAAATCAAACGTTGGTCCTCAACGAAGCATCTGTTGAGCGACTCTGTCGCCTACATCGGCATCATAAAGCAATACAGGTCCAAAAGACGTCAATACATAGAATGTACGAGCATGTAAAATAGCCAAAATAGGGAACTCAGGATAGGGCACTATACTCAAAATTAGCTAAAATATGTCTCAAAATATGATAGTGAAAATAATAGATAAAATATATGCCAAAAGTAATATCATATGCTGAAACTTTGTATGCAAGAATCAGTTTACTTTACTTTGAGAGTTTCTCTAATCGACAACAATCACTATGAGCCTCGTGATAATGTAACATCTTGCCCACGCTGCTAGAGTCATCCCATACTTTACCACGGTAAGGGACAAAAACTAGGGGAGTGGATCCATCCCATAACTGAGCCATCTCAGTGGCAAGTGAGAAGCTTCACTCTTGGTACAATCCTATCCTACGCTAGCTACGTAGTTTATGAGTTGAAGTTATTATTACTCCTACCCATATCAGTGCTCAATACGACTCCCAAAAGTATTAATTATATGCTCATACTTAAAGGAGTATTTTTTTCTCAAATTTTTACTTTTCTTCTCTTTAGGACTTAGCCCAACTTAGTATTCTCTTAACCTTTCTCAAAACTGTCTAAAATCATAGACTTCATAATTCACTATTCATAAAATGCATTCTAATACTTTTCTTGAGTTTAAAGCAAGATTTTGAATTTCATAGATTTTTGTGGTAACTTTAGAGTTTAACTAGTTTAACAATTAAAAGTAGTATCTCAACTTAAAATCTCAATATAGTAGAAATATTTAGTAAATTTCATGCTTTTCTTCAAAATAGTGAAAACAAGAACAATGACTCATAATGAAGAAATCTTGTTATCAACTAATAACTTGATACTTGGAGAAACTAATAGTTACATGATGGTAAAATAATGTAGTACTTTTTTCGTAGGCCTTACATACCTGGATGAATTAGATTCTTGAATAATTTTGAAGAAGGTGCTTGAAAGCCCTAGCTTTTGTCCTCTTGAAACTATGTTCTAAGTTTGGAGAGCATTTTGAGTGTTAATGAGTTGAAGAATCATGTTTTAGGGATTTAATTAGGTGAAAACTGACAAGTTTAGGTTTAAAGAGTGAGAAAGAATGAGAATACCCCTCTTTAAAAATGTTGTTTAAGTCGGCTACAGGACCATCTACGGCTCATAAAAGCATCTACGGTCTATAGAAACTCATCCATATGTTTTGGGATGACTTTTAGGGCCACTGGATCAATTTTATGAGACCAAACCACAACCTGTAGAAGCATCTACAACCCGTAGTTGGGTCCGTTAAGTTTGGGACTCAAAAACTAACTTTCTGAAGTGTTTTTCATGAGTTACAAATGGACCATAACTCAAACCACAACCCGTAAGTCAGTTCGTCACTTTCACATTGCATTGGCAGTCCATAGTAAAATGGTCCTAACGTTTTACTCCAAACTCTACATTAGGTGAAATTAGTGATGTTGGAAAGCTAATTCAAAGACCTTTAATTTGGTAGGTGATGGGACACCTAATGCTTTGTGTTCTAAAAGTTATGATTATTTAAAGTTGACCCTTGTATAATCTATTGTGAAAAACTTAATTGGTAGGAAGGTTTTGAACTCAATTAAGCACTAAAGGTCTCTCATGACCCGAATTCACTTCCAACACACTTCCCACATATATTAATGATCCTGAAAATATAAGTATAAGCAAGACATTACTAGGTTTAATCTTATGGATTTGCGACGACAACGTTTCAGATCCTAAGAGTAGAATTGTGTGGTGTTATAAGAGGCTTCATAGATTGAGTCGAATAGAGTTAGAATGGAGTCTATATTCCTTTCGTAGTCAATTTTTGTAAATTATTGTTATTTATATAAATTAAAATATTGAGTTATTTTTTATAATAAGTATAATTGAAAATTATTTTATATGATGATTTGTCTACGCACTTGAGTACTTTCTTGTGTCATTGTGTCTTTCACTATTTTAATAAGTGTAATAAGCCAAGTGGTTCGCTTGGGGATCTACAATGGTTTCTAAGTGCCGGTCACATTTAGGGTGCCCTCTCGGGGCATAACAAAAATTAAAAAGGTCATAGGGATAGCACAAGGTAATTTTCAGTTTACCTATCTAGGATATCCTATATTCTATGGGAGAAGACCAAATGCTTACTTTAAAGAGCTGACTAAGAGGATTGCTAAATGGGTTATGGGATGGCATAATAAGATTCTTACTTATGGAGGTAGATTTGTATTAATTTCCCATGCTTTGCAATCAATGCCTGTGTATTTAATGTAAACTATGAACCCCCCTAAAGGTGCATTATAAATCAATTACACAAAATCTTTGCAAGATTGTTTTGGGAGCATATTGGAGGGACCAAAGGAAAACATTGGGTGGCATGGGAGACCATGTGTTATCAAAAATCAAAAGGTGGAGTAGGATTTTGGTTACTACATGATGTTGCTGATGCTCTTGTACCAAACTTTTGGTAGATATTTCGTACCTCTACTAGTTCACTATAGAGCAATTTCATGTTGAATAAGTATTGCAAGAAATGACATTCGATCATTGAAGGAGGAAATGGTGCATCTCATATATGGAGGAAGATTATTAAAATTAGAGAGGAAGATGATTAAAATTAGAGAGCAAGTGGAACATAATATTTGGTGGTAGCTAAAATTTGGAGAGGTCAGTTTCTAGTTTGACAATTGGACAAAACTCAGGGCTTTGTACTATGTAGAATATGCCGGTAAGGGTGAAGAGAAGATAGAAGTTAAGGATTTCATTATAGATAACCAGTGGGATATATGCAAATTATTAATGCTTATCTCTGAGGAAATGATGATATATATTGTCAATAACATTTCTCCAATTTTCACAAAAGGAGACAGAGAAAAACCTTGGTGGATGGGTAGTGCTTGGGAGATGATTAGAAAGAAAAAGGACAAGGAGAAACAATATTGTTGAAAAATCATATGCGCAGCGGAAACATATAATGATCGTACTTCTTACATGAATAATAGATAACTTATGCGTTTATGCTAGATCACATTAATCATGCTAGAACACATAAACTTTATGAAATTTAATTCGATAAATACCTCTTGAAG
>JBCEWC010004936.1:0-26055 GCA_038996855.1 Solanum aculeatissimum | reverse complement strand
TATGATATGATATGTTAAGGCTTGTGATCACATAGTCTCTTGTTATAGCTCTTTGAGCATTTTGGGTGCTTGCACCATTTTGATATGTTATGAAGGGTTGATATGATAAGCTATGCAGATGAGCTACTCCGATTTCATTAATATGGAAATGGTTTTGGAAATCTTTGTTGGATTTATCCTAAGTATGGATATGGATTGGATCATGACTTGGTTTGTCTAATGATGCATGGTTTTGAAAAGAATGTTAACCCTCCATTTGAAAGACTTGCATGTATATATGTATTCCCGTGGGATTGGACTTAGCACCAAGGGATTGGATTTGGGGTGGAGAATCTCCAAGGGTCCATTCTCTTTTCCGTCAAACCATGTGCCAACATGGGTTATCTCCCTAGGAGGGATTGACTTGTTATGTATCCCCTTGTTGAAGGGTTGACTGGGGATCTACCTAGTAAGTAATCTGAATCCAAGTAGTAGCTCACTCGGGTTCCCTCTGTTATCGGTTGAACTCGCATTCCCGCTATAATATGATTCATAGGTTGCATTTCATGCATCATAGCATGGCAAATTGTTATGATATACTTATGTTTTGTCTATGTGTATTTCTTTCATATCACTTGTCCCCTTGTCATCTCGCTTGGTCATACTATTATGTCATATGCATTGCATGCCCACATACTTAGTACATATTATGTGCTAACCTATACTCTTTGTCTACATGCTCTAACCATGTAAAGGATCGGTGACGACCTCTTTCTCCCGTTGGACAATGAGTGACATCTTTGAAGCTAATTGCTTGTGGTGAGCCCTTTTGTTCAAGAGCAATAGATACTTTCTATCTAGCTTGTATCATTTTATTTTCCCTACTTTATGACTTGAGGGTGAGCCGGATTATGTTGAGGCCCCGCTCTATCTTATGTATAGGCTATGTTCGACATGTTAAATTCTTACACATTGTATCATGTTTTGTTGAGATATTATGACTATTGAGATTTGATTATGGAAATGATGTTCCAAGTATGCTTATGATTACATATTGGGCTTGTGAATGTTGGAAATGTGCTTATATAGAAGTCCCCTAACCCGGTATGCCCCCATAGCTTAAGTCCTACTTACCTGCCCCTTAGAAACACTTGTTATGTGCTATGTGATCCATGTTCATCCTATTTACGGCAACATCCCCATAGCTTGAGTCCAAAGCCCCGTTCTCCCTAGAATTATGTGATATGTGTTTACTTTTCCGCGCTTCCGAACTGATGATGTGAGTAATGATGCTATGATGGCTTGATCAAGGACTCTCAAGTTCTCCTTTGTCATGTCATATCTAGGCCCCACTTCTGGGTCATAAAAAAGATGGTATCAGAGCCCTAGGTTTGTAAATAATCCTCAGAGTCCAACATACCACATCGATTGGAGTCTCACTCATGGGTGTGATGCGCGTCATGCCTATGAACGGGAGGCTATGATATTATCTCATTTCTCTATTTCCCTGTGTCGTGCTATGAGCTATTTCGATAAATTCCCTAAACTCTTGGTATTCTTGTGGCTCTTTAAGAACATGCCTCCCAGAAGAGCTCCCCTTCCCCGTCAAGCTCCAGAATTTGAGGAATAGGCCCCTCGGGCACCTGTAGAGGAGCAAGTGTCTCATGCAGAATTTAGGAATGTGTTGTCTATGTTGGCCCAAGAAGTGGCTAACTAATCCCAGCCAGGTAATCCCACAATTGTTGGTACTACGACCTCTAGGGTGAGGGATATTACCCGGATGAACCCTCCAAAGTTTTTTGGTTAAAAAGTAGACAAGGATGCTAGAGTTCATTGATGAATTCACTAAAGTGTTTACATCATGGATGTTAGTTTTGAGGAGAAGGCTGAGTTGGATACATATCAATTGAAAGATGTGGCCCAGGTATGGCATAATCAGTGGCTAGTTGAGAGGATGGTTGATGTCAAGGTTGCGTGGGAAGAGTTCAAAATGGCCTTCCTTGATCGGTTCTTTCCTCTTAATCTTAGAGAGGCTAAAATGACTGAGTTCATCAATCTTCGACAGGGTGGTATGACTGTGAGGGATTATTCTCTCAAATTTATTAAGCTCTCTAAATATGCTCCCATGCTTGAATCTGACCCCATGCAAAAATGCATAAATTCATCTCTGATGTCTCTGATTTGGTTTTGAAAGAGTGCCATACCACAATGCTTATTTGGGACATGGAAATCTCTAGACTCATGACTTATGCTGAGTAAATTGAGGGCAAAAATCTTAAGAAAAGGAGGGTGAGTGAAGCTAAGAGGGCCCAGTTTGATGGTGGGTTATCCAATTCTAAGAGTGGTGGTGGGTTTGGCCAATTTCATCAAGGCCAAGGTTCAAAAGTGAGGGTTGCTAATCCAAGGGTGCCTCCTCCTAAGGCACAAGTTGGGGGTGGTCCCCGATTTCCCTGTTATGGCCAATGTGGTAGTAGTCACACAGGTGAATATAGGAGAGTTACGGGTGCTTGCTATGGATGTGGTAGTTTGGACCACAAGATCTCTAGTTGTCCAAAGAATAGGAAAGAGGATCAAGCGGCCCCCGGTGATCAAGGGAAACCGAAGACTCTAGTTGGTAGTGCACCTAAGAACAACAAGTTCTATGCTTTTCATGCCCGCCAGGTAGTGGAGGAAGCTTCGGACGTTATGACTGGTATGTTAAACATTTTTGACTTTGATGCTTATGGTTTACTTGATCTGGGTGCAAATTTATCTTTTGTGACTCCTCTATTTGCTGTTAAATTTGGTTTGAGTCCTGAAACTCTAATTAAGGGAACCCTATTTGGTGTATACTCTTGTGGGTGAGCCTATTATTACCTGAAAAATGTATCATGGTTGTCCTGTCTCTGTGTTGCATAAAGTGTTTCCCGATGACCTTGTAGAACTTGAGATGTATGACTTTGATGTTATTCTAGGGATGGATTGGTTGCATGCATCATATGCCTCGATTGATTGTAGGACTAGGCAAGTTAAATTCCAAGTTCCTAATGAACCCGTGTTGGAGTGGAAGGGTAGTGATTCCGTGTTTAAGGGTCGGTTTATTTCCTACCTCAAAGCCGGGAGGATGATTTGTAAGAGGCGCATTTTTCATATTCTATGGGTTAGAGATGTGGAAGGTTCCCCGACGTGTTTCCCATGGACTTTCCCGGTATTCCCCCCGATAGAGAAGTGAATTATGGTATAGATCTTCTTCCGGATACTCAGCCTATTTCTATTCCTCCTTATCGTATGGCCATGATGGAGTTGAAGGAATTGAAGGACCAGTTGAAAGATTTGTTAGAAAAAGGATATATTAGGCCGAGCATTTTACCTTGGGGTGCTCCCGTGTTGTTTGTGAGGAAGAAGGATGGGTCTCTCCAAATGTGTATTGACCATCGGTAATTGAACAAGGTGAATAATAAAAATAGGTACCCGATGCCTAGAATTGATTATTTTTTTGACCAACTTCAAGGAGCTACTCATTTCTCCAAAATAAATCTTTGTTTGGGTTATCACCAATTGAAGGTGAGGCCGTGTGATATTTCAAAAATGGCTTTCCGAACTCGTTTTGGGCATTTTGAATTTACGGTGATATCATTTGGGTTGACCAATGTTCCAGCGGTGTTTAAGGATCTTATGAATTGAGTGTTCAAGCTATTCCTCGACAATTTTGTGGTAGTCATTATTGATGACATCTTGATTTACTCTCGAAATGTGCAGGAGCATATGGATCACTTGAGGTTAGTTCTTTAAACCTTGAGAGAGAAACAATTGAATGCCAAGTTTAGCAAGTGAGAATTTATTTGGGAGAAGTTGCCTTCCTTGGTCATGTGGTGTCCGACGATAGCATTAAGGTTGATCCTAAGAAAACTGAGGTGGTAAAGGATTGACCTAGACGTTGATTCCTTTGGATATTTGAAGCTTCCTTGGTTTGGCCTATTATTATAGGAGGTTTGTTGAAGGAGTTTCTTCTATTTCAACCCCGTTGACTAAGTTGACTCAGAAAAAGGCCAAGTTTGTGTGGTCGAACAAGTGTGAAAAGAGTTTCCAAACCTTGAAGAGTCGACTTACATCATCTTTGATTTTGACTTTGCCAAATTGATTAGATGGGTTTGTGGCATATTGTGATGCATCGTGTATTGGTTTGGGTTGTGTGCTTATGCAACATGGTAAGGTAATAACTTATGTGTTCTGACAATTGAAAGTGCATGAATAAAATTATCCAACCCATGATCTTTAGTTGGCAGCGGTGGTGTTTGCTTTGAAAATTTGGTGACATTATTTGTATAGGGTTCATGTGGATGTCTTCACTGATCACAAGAGTTTGCAATATGTGTTCACCCAAAGAGACCTTAATTTGAGGCAAAGGAGTTAGTTGGAATTTCTCAAGGATTATGATATGAACGTCCTTTATCACCCTGACAAAGCTAATGTTGTGTCAAATTCCCTTAGTAGGCTCTCTATGGGAAGTGTGACACATGTGGATGAAGAGAAGAAAGAGATAGTGAAAGAAGTGCACCGTTTGTCTAGGTTGGGTGTGAGGTAGGCCAAATCCAACAATGGTGGAATTCTTGTTCAAGGTGGATCTAAGTCTTCCTTGGTAGTCGATGTTAAGACGAAACAAGACTTAGATTTTTCCTTGGTAGAGTTGAAGAAGTTGGTGGCCGATGGGAAAATTGAGGTTTTCTCCCAAGGGGTAGATGGTGTGCTACGATACCAAGACCATTTGTGTGTTCCGGATATTGATGGCTTAAAGGATATTATCATGAAAGAGGCTCATAATTCTCAATATTCTATTCATCCGGGATCTACCACAATGCACTGAGATTTGAGAGAGTTGTATTGGTGACATAGTATAAAGGAGGACAAAGTTAAGTTCGTGTCAGAATGTCCAAATTGCGAACAAGTAAAAGTGGAACATCAAAGGCCCGGTGGCTTGACACAAGATATTAAAATTCCTACTTGGAAGTGGGAAGATGTGAACATGGATTTTGTGGTTGGGTTACCCCGTACTTGGAGACAATTTGATTTCATATGGGTTGTGGTTGATAAGATGACCAAGTCGGCTCACTTTTTACCGGTTAAGACTACCTATAGTACCGAGGAGTATGCCAAAGTGTATATTTAGGAGTTGGTGAGATTGCATGGTATACCGAGGTCTATTATATCAGATCGTGGTACTCAATTTACTTCTTATTTTTGGAGGTCATTTCAAAAGGGACTTGGTACTAAGATCAAGTTGAGCATCACATTTCATCCTCAAACCGATGGGCAAGCCGAAAGGACAATTCAAACCTTGGAGGACATGTTAAGGGCTTGTGTGTTGGAATTTAAAGTAAATTGGGATGATCACTACCGCTCTTTGAGTTTGCCTACAATAATAGTTTCGATGCTAGCATTGGTAAGACTCCATTTGAAGCTTTGTATGGTAGGAGATGTAGGTCTCTGATTGGTTGGTTTGAAATAGGTGAGACGACCTTGTTAGGACCGGATTTGGTTGTTGAAGACATTGAAAAAGTGAAGTTGATTAGGGAGAGATTGAAGACGACTCAAAGTCGCCAAAAGTCTTATTCGGATGTTAGGAAGAGGGATCTCAAATTTTCATATTGGTGATTGGGTGTATGTGAAAGTGTCCCCCATGAAAGGCATCATGCATTTTGGGAAAAGAGGCAAGTTGAGTCCCCGGTACATCGGACCTTATGAGATTGTAGAGCGGGTTGACAATGTGGCTTATAGGTTGGATTTGCCTTTGGAAATGAGCTACATTCATCCTGTATTCCATGAGTCTATGTTGAGAAAGTTGGTTGGTGACCCTAAGGCAATTGTACCCTTGGAGGGCATGACGGTTGAGGAGAATTTGACCTATGAAGAGGTGTCGGTTGAAATCTCGAATAGGCAAGTGAAACGGCTTCGCAACAAGGTGGTAACTTCGGTTAAGGTGCTTTGGAGGAACCAAGCTGTGGAGAGTGCAACGTGGGAAGCGAAGTTGGACAAGATGGAACGATATACCTATCTTTTCAGATGTACTCAAGCCTAAGGTACTAGGTTCTATCCTTTTACGTTCCTAATTCTTTGCTTCTTGAGTTTTATGATATTGCATGCATACATGAGCACGAAAATTATTTAAATGATGTTTTGACATAATTTTTGAATGACTTTCGAAATGATGCATGATCTATTATGAGTTGTGGTTAAAAAAGTCTCTTGTTTGATTTTTGTCCTTAAGTCGTAGTTTTAGCCTATTCGAGGATGAATGTTCCCAAGGGTGAGATGAAGTAATGATCCAAAAATTTTCAAACTTCATAATGGTTGGTCATGGTTAGTGTTGAACTCGTCGTTGTTGAATTTTAGTAGTCATGGGTTGTATTTAAGTGGCCGGATTCAAAGGAATTGCTTTGGTGGAGAGTTCTAAGGTCGTTTGTCCAGCAGACTTTGTAAAGACATATATTTTGGTACGGGATGAACTGTGTGGGCTAATATATATAGCAAATCAAAGCTCTTTGAGTTATCTTCGCAACGCAACTGGTTTAACTCAATTTGGAGTTCGGATGTGAAAGTTATGGCCTTTGCAGTAAGACTGCCTGAATACGAAAGTGTGCTGGAAAAAGGGTTCGAATTGGGGCCCAAGTGAGGGACCACGGACTATTTGGTGGTTCACGGTCCGTGGTGAGTCCCGTGGGTTGCTCCAGTGGGTTCCTTGGGGTTGAGACCAAGCCCTGGAGCAAGTGAAACTCCACGGACCACTTCACGGTCTGTGTGAGCCTTCACGGTCTGTGAAGGGCCTCGTGAAGTGGTCCACTGATCTTGGCAAGGCTCGGGGCTGGACTCCGGACCAAGTGATGCTTCACGGACCAGTACATGGTCCATGTGCAGCTACACAGTTTGTGAGTCCCCTTGTTAATTGATCTAGAAAGTCCCCCGAGATTTCAAACCAATGTGGAGACTAAGTGTGGTCCAATGGACAGGACCACAACCCGTGAGCCAGTACACGGCCACTGGGTGGATTCCAAGAGACCCTATTTTCTATAAATCCTATCCATTTCATTAATGGTTAATTCATAATTTGGTTTAATCCTATGCCCCTTTTAGCCTTTCTAAGGCCTCCTAAACCCCTAAATCAAACCTTAATCCCATTTTGTTCATTCTAACACTCTTCAAACCTCACCAAAATTCTCTCAATTTTCTTGGCCTCCATTGATGAAAGCTTGAAGAAATTTGGGGAAAATCATCTTTCTTGGAAAATCCTTCAATTCCCTTGGCTAATCTCAAGGTATGTGGGATTGATTCATGGATTCCCTTTCATACATGAAGACCCAAGTACCCTTGTCTTTAAATTATGAATTTTAACTTTCTTTAATTATGGGTTCTTTAAATTTTGATGTATTTAATTCAATTGAGATATGGGCTGTAGAAATTAGGTGATTTAAAGTTGAGTTTAAGCTTGAATTTCAATAAATGCATTGAAACTCTTGAAGGTCTAATGTGCATGTCCCTTTAATGGTTTAATATGCATGGGTAAATTGCATTATGATTTGAATTGAGATTTTCTCACGAATTATGTTGAATTATCTATTGGATAATAGTTTAAGGTTTGAAACTCCATTACTTATGCACTTGATTCCTCATTCATGGCATATGCATTGAAGTATGGTTATGATGAAATTATTGTTAAGGGCATGACCCTCTTGTTATGATATGATATGTTAAGGCTTGAGATCACATAGTCTCTTGTTATGGCTCTTTGAGCATTTTAGGTGCTTGCACCATTTTGATATGTTATGAAGGCTTGATATGATAAGCTATGCAGATGAGCTAATCCGATTTCATTGATATGGAAATGGTTTTGGAAATCTTTGTTGGCTTTAGCCTAAGTATGGATATGGATTGGATCATGACTTGGTTTGTCTAATGATGGATGGTTTTGAAAAGAATGTTAACCCTCCGTTTGAATAGCTTGTATGTATATATGTATTCCTGTGGGATGAGATATAGCACCGAGGGATTTGAGTCGGGGTGGACTATCTCCAAGGGTCCATACTCCTTTCCGTCAAACCATGAGCCAACATGGGTTATCTCCCTAGGTGGAATTGACTTGTTATGTATCCCCTTGTTGCAGGGTTGACTAGGGATCTACCTGGAAAATAGTCCGAATCCAAGTAGTAGCTCACTCGGGTTCCCTCTATTGTCAGTTGAGGTCACTTCCCCTCTATAAGATGATTTATTGGTTGCATTTCATGCATCATGGCATAGCATATTATTATGATATACTTATCTTTTGGCTATGTGCATTCCTTTCATATCACTTGTCCCCTAGTCATCTCGTTTGGTCATATTATTATGTCATATGTATTGCATGACCACATACTTAGTACATATTATGTGCTAACCCATACTCTTTGTCTACATGCTCTAACCATGTAGGGATCGGTGACGACCTCTATCTCCCATTGGACGATGAGTGATATCTTTGAAGCTAATTGCTTGTCGTGAGCCTTTTTGTTCCAGGGCAATAACTACTTTCTATCTATCTTGTATTGTCACAACCCGGAAAGGGGGCCTAGGTGTGACATGGTGAAGGAGAACCCAAAATCCCTCGATCAAGCCATCATAGCATCATCACACATCATCGGTTCGGAAGTGCGGAAGCTAAACACATAACACATAAGCTCTAAGGGAAACGGGACTTTGGACTCAAGCTATGGGGATGTTGCTGGGAATAGGATAAACATGGATTCACATAGCACATAACAATTATCTCTAAGGGGACGGGTAAGTACGACGCAAGCTATGGGGGCACACCAGGATTCTGGGACTTTCCACATAAGCACATAGTCACATGCAATTCCCAACATGAAGTCATAAGCATTATCAATACCATTTCCATAATCAAGGCTCACAAGCATAACATTCCAAAATTATAATATTCCACAATTACAAGTCAACGTACAAGAGTTTAGTTTGTCCAACAAGCCTCTATATAGATCAAGTGGGGCCTCGACATAGTTTGAGGCTCACCCTCAATACATAAGTAAAGAAAATAATATAACAAAACTAGGTAGATAGAAGGTGGCTATTGCCCTTGAACAAAAGGGCTCACCACAAGCACAAACTTTCAAGATGATCACTCGTAGGGCAAAGGTAGATAGAGATCGTCACTGGCACCTGCATAGTTAGAACACGTAGACAAGAGTATGGGTTAGCATAATAAAGTACCAAGTATGCGGGCATGCAATGCATATGCACATGAACCTACGACATCCTACATGGCAAGGGTACATATATAGAAGTGAATATAAGAAGGAACAACATATCAATATGCCATGAAATCATGAAGCATGATATGCCATAATGCTTAGTATAGAGGGGATGGAACTATAACTGACATCCAAATCCATGTGAGTTAAAACATGAACTTGCCCAATGAAAGCCATCCCATTGGATCGGAGAAGATTACTTGCCAATGGTAATTTCACCACACCTTACGGGTCTCCCATTTCAGTGTTATGGCCACCTTCCTTACGAGTCTCCCATTTCGGAAGGATTTACATAACATAACATATCATATCATAGCATATCAAAGAATACCTTATGGGTCTCCCATTTTGGTAGCAACCTATGGGGGCACATAGTTTCGGAAAAGGAATGGGACCCTGGGGATAGCCCACTTACTACTCCAATCCTTCTCGGTACTAAGTCATCATCCCACAAGAATACGTATACATATATATGCATGCTTTTAAATGGAAAATTGACACTTGGACTTCAAATCATGCATACTTGGGCATAGAAGCCAAATCACTTTCATTACTCTCATGCATGCTTAGCAAGAGTCAAAACAGTTCAAATTCACACTTGATTAGGCTAAAAAGCCAAACATACTTTCATGTCAAACTTCATGCATAAGAGTATCTCCATTCATATCATATCATATCATATCATATTAGTGCAAGCACCCATGATGTTCAAAGAGCCATATCATATCATATCATATCATATCATAGACTTAGTGTGAGCACAACTTAGTCAAACCCATACTTGTTCAAATCATAGTCATAAACATATTTGGGACTTATACCACATCAAAACTATCATCATAAGATCCATGAATCATGCATGCAATGCCATGAGGAACAATGTGAATAACATGGATAATGTAATTCAAACATTACATTCAATTCAAGAGTAGTTCATGATAAATTCAAGTCAAATCCACCTTTAAAACATCATTTAGACTATACCCATGCATAAATAAAGAGTACAAGGGACATGCAAACTTGATCATCATCAAACCTTTAAACCTTCATGAAATTCAAACTCAAATCCACTTTAAATCACCTAAATTCTACAGCACATAATCCCAATCAATTAAATACTTTAAAATCTAAAGAACCCGACCTTAATCAAAAATAAAATTTCAAATTTAAAGAGGAGGGTTTTTTGGGTCTTCATGGATGAAAGGGAATCCATAAATGAATCTCACATACCTTGCAATTGACCAAAAAATAAAAGAATTTTACAACAAGGATGATCTTCCACAAATTTCTCCAAGCTTTCAACAATGGTGATCAAGAAAGTTGAGAGAATTATGAAGAGACTTTAGGAGTGTTAGAATGGATGAAAAGGGTTTAGGATTAGGTTAAGGGGGTTTAGGGGACCTTAGAAAGCCTAAAAAGGCCTAGGGATTAATTAAATTATGAATTAACCGTTAATGAAATGGACTAATTAACTGTATACAGTGCCACAAATTGGCTTTAGGAACCGTCCAGTGGTACACAGACCGTGTAGCTGTCCGTGTGCCTTCCCTTGGTTTCTTCTTCGGCTTGAACTCTCGGGGACTTTATGGATCACTTCACGGGAGGTTCTCACAGACCATGTGGTTTCACATGGACCGTGTACTAGTCCGTGGAGCCATACTTGGCCCAGAGACCAGCCCCACAGCCTTGGCCATACACTGTCCCACTTCACGGACCCCCTTCATGGCCCGTTTGGAGTCTCACGGATCGTGGGGTGGTCTGTGCGACTTAACTTGGTCCATGGGTTGTACCCTGGCCACTTTGAACCCACTGGATCACCACACGGACCGTGGGTCTTACACGGTCTGTGGTCCTCCCCTTGGACCATTTTCAGAGCCTATTTCCAGTGTCCTTCGAATTTCAGGAAGTCTCACTGTTTTGGCCATAACTTCCTCACGAAATCTGAATTGAGTGAAACTAGTTGTGTTGAGAAGATAATTTAAAGAGCTTCCATTTGATATGTAATAGACCGTACAATTAATCCTGTACTAAAAGTTATGATTCCTCAAAATACATTGCTCAAACGACCTCTCTAGTCCACCAAAAGATCCGTTTTGAATCTGGCCACTTAACTCAACCCGTGGCTACCAAAATTCAACCATGACCAGTATAACACCATACAAGATCAACCATTAATAAGTTCAAAATTTTTTGGATCGTTACATCATCTCCCCCTTGGGAACATTCATCCTCGAATGAGCTAAGGTTACGACTTGAGGACATCAATCACAAAACAAGAGACATCCTAACCATAACTTAAGAGATCATGCATCATATCAAAAGTCTATTAAAATATCATTTAAATCATTTTTTTGCTCATGTATGTATGCAATGTCATGAAATTCAATAAATAAAAAAAATCAGGACAAATAAAGGATAGGACCTAGTACCTAAGGCTTGAATAAATTGGAAGAGGTAAGGTTATCTCTCCATCATGTCTGACTCTGCTTCCCACGTAGCACTCTTCATATCTTGATTCCTCCAAAGTACCTTGACCGAAGCTACCTCCTTATTGTGAAGCCGCTTCACATGTCTATCCAAAATCTCAATCGAAAATTCTTCATAAGTCAAGTTCTCTTCAATCATCATACCTTCCAAAGGTGCAGTTGCCTTAGGGTCACCAACCAACTTCCTCAATATGGATACATGGAAGACCGAATAGATAGAACTTATGTCCGAAGGTAAGTCCAACTTATATGCCACATTACCAATCCACTCTACAATCTCATAAGGTCCGACGTACCTTGGGCTCAACTTGCCCCTCTTTCCAAATCGCATGATACCCTTCATGGGGGACACCTTGACATATACCCAATCTCCAATATGGAACTCGAGGTCCCTCTTTCTAACGTCGGCATAAGACTTTTGACAACTTTGAGCCATCTTCAACCTCTCTCTAATCAACTTCACCTTTTCAATGGCCTCAATTAACAAGTCTGGGCCTATCAAGGCCATCTCACCAATTTCAAACCAACCAACTAGAGACCTACATCTCCTACCATACAAAGCCTCGAAAGGAGCCATACCGATGCTAGCATGGAAACTATTATTGTAAGTAAACTCGATGAGAGGTAGATGATTATCCCAATTTCTCCTAAATTCCAACACACAAGCCCTCAACATATCCTCCAAGGTTTGAATTGTTCTTTCGGCTTGCCCATCGGTTTGAGGATGGAATGCGGTGCTTAATTTGACCCTAGTACCAAGTCTCTTTTGAAAGGACCTCCAAATATAAGAAGTAAATTGAGTACCACAATCCGATATGATAGACCCTAGCACACCATGCAACCTCACCAATTCTCAGATATACACCTTAGCATATTTCTCGGCTAATCTTAATCGGTAGGAAGTGAGCCGATTTAGTCATTCTATCAACCACAACCATATGGAATCAAATTGTCTCCGAGTAGGGGGTAACCCAACCACAAAGTCCATATTCACATCTTCCTACTTCCAAGTAGGAATCTCAATATCTTGTGTCAAGCCACCGGGCCTTTGATGTTCTACCTTCATTTGTTGGCAATTAGGATATTCCGATACAAACTTTGTCACATCCTTTTTCATACCATGACACCAGTATAACTCTTTCTAATATCGGTGCATCTTGGTAGATCCCGAATGAATAGAATATTAAGAATTATGAGCCTCTCTCATGATAGTCTCCCTTAAGCCATCAACATCCGAAACACATAGGCGGTCTTGATACCGAAGCACACCATCTTCCCCTAAGGAGAAAACCTCCATCTTACCATTAGCCACCAACCTTTTCAACTCCACTAAGGAAGGATCTAGATCTTGTTTAGATTTAACATCAACTACCAAGGAAGATTCAGATCCACTTTGCACAAGAATTCCACCATTATCAGACTCGGCCAACCTCACACCCAATCTAGTCAACCGGTGTACATCCTTTACTATCTCTTTATTTCCCTCATCCACATGTGTCACACTCCCCATGGAGAGTCTACTAAGACCATCCACCACAATATTGGCCTTGCCGGGACGATATAGGACACTCATATCATAGTCTCTGAGAAGTTCCAACCATATTCTTTGCCTCAAATTAAGGTTCCTTTGGGTGAACACATATTGTAAGCTCTTGTGATCGATGAAGATATCCACGTGAACTCCATACAAATAATGCTGCCAAATTTTCAAAGCAAACACCACCACTGCTAATTCAAGATCATGAGTCTGATAATTTTGTTCATGCACCTTCAATTATCGGGAAGTATACGCTATCTCCTTACTATTTTGCATAAGCACACAATCCAAACCAATACGCGATGCATCACAATAAACCACAAACCCGTCTAATCCATTTGGCAAAGTCAAAATAGGGGCCGATGTAAGTCGATCCTTCAAAATTTGGAAGATCTTCTCATATTCACTTGACCACACAAACTTGGCTTTTTTTGAGTCAATTTGGTCAACGGAGACGCTATAGAGGAAAACCCTTCAACAAACCTTCTATAATAGCCGGCCAAACCAGGGAAACTCCTAATATCCAAAGGAGTAAATGGTATAGGCCAATTCTTCACCGCATAGGTTTTTGTAGGATCAACCTTAATGCCATCGCCGGATACCACGTGACCAAGGAAGGCAACTTCTCCCAACCAAAACTCGCACTTGCTAAATTTGGCATACAATTACTTTTACCTCAAAGTTTGGAGAACCAAACTCAAATGACCCACATGCTCTTGTTCACTACAGGAGTAGATCAAAATATCGTCAATGAAGAAAACCACAAAACTATTAAGGAACGACTTGAATACCCTATTCATAAGGTCCATAAACACTGCCGAAGCATTGGTTAACCCAAAATACATCACCACAAATTCAAAATGACCATACCAAGTTCAAAAGTCCATCTTGGG
Organism: Solanum aculeatissimum; assembly: GCA_038996855.1. Lineage (NCBI taxonomy): Eukaryota > Viridiplantae > Streptophyta > Magnoliopsida > Solanales > Solanaceae > Solanum > Solanum aculeatissimum. The sequence continues at coordinate 11,888 of JBCEWC010004936.1, read as the reverse complement.
AATGTCACACTCCCTCACCTTCAATTGGTGATAACTCGAACGGAGATCTATTTTAGAGAAGTGAGTAGCTCTTTGAAGTTGGCCAAACAAATCATCAATTCTAGGCAACGGGTACCTATTCTTAATGGTCATCTTGTTCAATTTCCTATAATCAATACACATCCGGAGAGACCCATCTTTCTTCCTTACAAACAATATCGGAGCACCCCAAGGTGAAATGCTTGGTCTAATATACCCTTTCTCTAACCAATCCTTCAATTTATCTTTCAACTCCTTCAATTCCGCTGGGGCCATACGATAAGGAGGAATAGAAATGGGTTGAGTATTAGGAAAAATGTCTATATCAAAATCCACTTCTCTATTGGGAGGGATACCGAGCAAATCCTTCGGAAACACATCGGGGAACTCATTTACCACCGGAACCGATTCAAGCCAAGGTAACTCACCCTCCACATCTCTAACCCACATAATATGATAGATGCACCCTTTGTAAATCATCTTCCAGTCTTTAAGGTAGGAAATAAACCTTCCCTTAACTATGAAATTGCTACCCTCCCACTCCAATATCGGTTCATTTGGGACTTGGAACTTGACCCGCCTAGTTCTACAATCAATTGAGGCATATGATGCATGCAACCAATCCATCCCAAAAATAATATCAAAATCATACATTTCAAGTTCTACAAGATCACTGGGGAATACTTTATGAAACATCGACATGGGACAACCCCTATACACTTTTTGGGCCACAATAGAATCACCCACAAGAGTATACACCGAATAAGGTTCTCTCAAGCTTTCGGGACTCACACCAAACTTAATAGCCAACGAAGGAGTCACAAAAGATAAATTTACACCCGAATCAAGCAAAGCATAGGCATCAAAGTTAAAGATTTTCAACATACCCATCACGACGTTCGGAGCTTTCTCCACCTCTTGGCTGCCATGGAGAGCCTAGAACCGATTATTCCTTGGATCATCCCCAACTGGATCCTTTGGTGGCCCTTGACCACCGGGAGCCACTTGATCTTTCTTGGCATCCCTTGGACAATCGAAAACTGACCCGGCCCATGACCTGGTTTCCTGCTCGGTCAGTCGTGGTAAAACTCTCATAAATTTGTATTCTGAAGTCGGATTGATACGCACTTTTACGCATTGAATACTAGACTCGTAGAACTTCAATTTGATAGGTGTTGGACTTTCTAACTTCTAATACTTTCGGAGATATGGCCTTATACATTTGACCCAAATTTAAGAAGGATTTCTTAAAGAAGCTTACGGTAACTTTGTCCAAACTTTATCTTGCAACTACCTTGACTAGGAAACTTAACATATGAACTTTGGGCTATTAAAATACCCCTTAAAATTCATTATTATCAATTTATGCACTCTTAGTCCTATCCGATAAGTGAAACTCAATTTAAATCTTCCGAAAAGGGCGAGGTGCCACTTGGGCCATCTCTGTAATCCCGAATATGCATTTAGGGGATTTCTTTGACTTAAAACTTTAATCCCTTGATATTACCACCTATTTCAAGCCTTATTACCCTTAGGTTCTATCCTGAGTCATATATACCTTATACAACATGCCAAAATATGCATATTATGAAAGACGAGAAACATAGGGCCTCACAGTCTCCACCCATTAAGAACATTCATTCGTGAATGTTTCAAGGAAGTCTCTTGGTTGTATTAATATCTACCACAAGGTAATTTTTGAGGATATACTTGTTACCCTTGCAAATAATAATTTTTGAGGATATACTTGTTACCCTTTCTAAGGGTTACTTCTTCATCATTTCCCCTTTGACTTCCCAAGATATGTTCTCAATATTATTGTTCCACCACAACACTTTCACAAAGGCCACTCCTTTATTCTGAAGCTTTCTTACTTTCCGATCTAAAATAGCCACTGGTACCTTATCATAAGACAAGTCTTCAGCAATGTAGACATCCTCAATGCGAGAAATATACGAAGGATCTCTAATCCACTTTTGCAACATAGATACATGAAACACCAGATGGACCACCCCCTGAAGGCAAATCAAGCTCGTATACCACCTTGCCAAACTCTAAATAATCTAATATAGTCCAACATACCTAGGACTAATCTTCCCTTTCTTTTCTAACCACATGACACCCACCATAGGTGATACTTTTAACAAAATCCAATCTTCTACATCAAACTCCAAGTCTCATAATTGAACATTCATATAAAACTTATGCCGAGTCTGGGCCATTCACAATCGATCTCTAATAAGTTTCACTTTGTCCATCGCTTGCTAAACTAGATTAGGGCCCAACAACTTTGCTTCCCTGACCTCAAACCAACTGATCGACAACCTACATCTTCACCATAAAGTGCTTCATAAGGAGCTATTTTAATACTAGCTTGGAAGTTGTTATTATAAGCAAACTCGATAAGAGGTAAATGATCATCCTAGCCTCCTTTAAAGCCAGCACACAAACACATAACATATCTTCAATTTTCTGAATGATATGTACTACCTGTCCATCAGTTTATGGATGAAAAACAGTGCTAATATTTATTTGAGTGCCCAAATGCTTCTGAAAAGACTTCCAAAAATGTGTCGTAAGTGAGCCCCTCGATAAAAGATAATATATAATGGAACTCCATAAAGGCAAAAAATCTCTCGAATATACAGCCTAGCATAATCCTCCACTGAATATGTCATTCATACTGGCAAGAAATAAGAAGATTTGGTTAGCCTATCAATGATTACCTAAATAGAATCATACCTGCGTGGAGTACGAGACAAACCAGTGATGAAGTCCATATTTATCATGTCCCAATTCAATAATGGAAGCTCAATATATTGGGCTAGACCTCCAGGTCTCTAATGTCTTGCTTTAACTTGTTGGCAGTTGGGACATTAGGCTACCATATCTGCAATATCCTTTTTCATGCCATTCTACCAATAAACTTGTCGAAGGTCTTGATACATCTTTGTTGCTCCAGGGTGGACTGAATATCTAGAATAATGGGCTTTAGAAACAATCTTGGCATGGAGCCCTCTGATGCTTGGAACACATAAGCGGCCCTGATACGTAAGAATTCTATCCCCAGTTAGTTCAAATAAACGGTTTTGCTGTTATTGGGGAATACTTTCCCTCAGTGTCATAAGCTTAGGATCCTCACATTGTCTCTCTTTTACTTCAGTAACAAAGGAAGATTCTGCCTTATTTTGAGCAAGTATACCTCAATCCTCCGCATCTAACAATCACACCTGCAAACTAGTTAGTTGATGTAGATCTTTTGTCATTTTCTCCTTATTAGCCTCAATATGTCTTAGACTATCCATGGACCTCCCGCTAAGTGCATCAACAACAATATTACCTTGGTCAGGATGGTATAAAATGTCAACATCTTAATCCTTTAGTAGTTTTAGCCACTTCGTTTTGTGTAGGTTCAACTCCTTCTGCTTAAATAAATATTCAAGGCTCTGGTGGTCGGTAAAAATATCAATGATAACCTCGTATATATAATGCCGCCAAATCTTTAGGGAAAAAACAACTGTGGCAAGTCCAAGATCATGGGTAGGATAGTTTTGTTCATATTTTCACGACTTTCTTGAAGAATATGGATTGCCCAGCCATGCTTCATAAGAACACAACCTAGGCCAATTCTCAAGGCATCACAATATAACCCATAACCTTTGGTTCCATCTAGAAGAACTAAGATGGGTGCGGTTGTAAGCCTCTCTTTTGGCTCTTGAAAATTTTGTTCATATGCTTCAGTTCACTAAAACTTAACTGATTTATCCATCAATCTTGTCAGTAGTGTAGAGATAGAGGAAAACCTCTCAAGAAACCTCCTATAATATCCTGTCAAGCCGAAAGAGCTATGGACCTCTGTTGGATTCAAAAGTCTTAGCTAGGTAAAAACTACTTCAATCTTCTGGCCATTGACCTTAATACCATCGCCTGTAATAACATGTCCAAGAAAAGCTATAGAAATTAACCAAAATTCATATCTATAAAGTTTAGAATATAACCCATTATCTTGGAGGGTCTATAATATAGCTCGCAAGTGGTCTACATGTTCAACATCTGACCGTGAATATATCAAGATGTCATCAATAAATATGATCATAAATTCATCCAAAGAATGGTTTAAAAACCTGATTTATTAGATCCATAAAAGTTGTTGGGGCATTTGTAAACACAAAAGACATGACAAGGAACTCAAAATGTCCATATCCCATCCCAAATATTATCTTTGGAACATCAACATCCCTAACTCATAGTCGGTGGTACCCGGATCACAAGTCGATATTTGAAAAAATTATGGAACCCTGTAACTAGTTGAACAAGTCATCAAACCATAGAAGAGGATACTTATTCTTGATAGTGATTTTATTTAGCTGTTTTTAATCTATACACATCTGTAAGGAGCCATCTTTATTTCAAACAAAGAGCACTGGAGCACCCTGAGGAGATATGTGTGGCCTAACAAAACATTTATTGAGTAAATTCTTCAATTGTTCCTTTAATTCTCATAGCTCTGTAGGAGCCATTCTATAGAGGAAATAGATATAGGCTGTGTATCAAGAAGAAAATCTATTTAAAAATTGATATCCCTTTTGGGGGGAATCTTTGGAAAGTTGTCAGGGAATACCATCAAGAATTCATTCATAATAGGGACTGACTTAAAGGTCACTTTCTAATAAAATATCCCGTCTGCCCACAATGGTAACATGCACTTGAACCCTTTCTACACTGCCTAGTATGAAGCTTACCACATTGTGTACATAGAGGAGTAGACTATCTCATTTGTAAAGAATGTTCCTGTAAACGGCTGTCAGGATGGCCTGAACTCTGCCCCAATCCGTGCTGATTATAACAATCAAATTGCTGGCCCTGCATATGTGGTAGGAAACTACCCACAAACGGAGATGAATATCAGTGAAATAGGGCCTAAAGCCACTCTATACGTCCTTATAAGACCCTATAGTACAAGCCCTCTTATTCTACTCCCTATCTTTGTGAGTATCCCAAATCCAACAAGAAAGGTCCTCCATAGCCTGAGCAAACGTTTGAAAGCAGGAAATATCTATATCATCCTGTAAAGATGCTATCCTGCAGTCTCTGATCAAATGATCCCCCAAACCATTTACATAATGATAAACTATGGCGCTCATGGTACGTACAATATTTGGTGCAAATCTAGCCAAAGATTTGAACCTAAGGCTATACTCCCTTACATTCATATTCCCCTGCCGTAAACTGATAAACTGGTCAGTACAGGCCTCCCAAACCTCCCGTGGCAAGTAATGGGCTAAAATTACCTTAGAGAAGTCCTCCCATTCTGTTGGCGGAGCACCCATCCTCTGGATCTCTCCTATGCCTCGTACCATAATATGGTGACATGACGTAGTTGAAAGGAAGCGAACTCCACAGTCTTGGTGATGGAGTCATGCATCACCTTCAGTACTCTATACATATGGTCTATAAAATTTCAGGGACCCAGGAGGGATTGGTTCATGTTAAATCTTGGAGGGGTCAAGTGAAGAAACTCTCGTACTATTGAGCTTTTTGTTTGATCCCTTATAGCGTCTTCTCTCGCCTCTAGTTGTCTCTCATAAATAGAAACCATCTTAGCTAGTAGTTGAATAACTTACCTCATCCCCTGCTCCAAAGACTCAGGTGAGGCTGGGGGTACTGCACCCTTTTGGGCCTCAACAGGTGTCGATTAATCTGGTATTATTGATACTGGAGACTCTCTGTATACCTATATGGGGGAATATATCCCCATGACCTAGTGATGGATGATTGATACCTTCTATCTTGTTCATACCTATCGTATGTCATGTCATCTCAAGAGCATAGGCAATCCATTAAATAAAAACCACAAAGCATGATTTAGATTTCACATATTCGTATAGCTTTGCTCTATAGCACAATCTATTAAGAGAAAGAATTGTAATCATCATGATTATAAGTGTCGTGCACAATACACCCATAAGAAACACTCTACTAGACATGACATTGTGCACTTCCTGGGACAAGACCTGCTCTGATACCATGTTTTCCATGCCCCAAAAGAAGGGGAAATGTGATTGGCACTCGACACTGTCATTGGCAAAGTAAGCCACTGAACATTCTAGTTAACTAAACTAAGGGCCAAAAGATCGGGAAGCATAATGTATGAAAAACTAAACCTAGATATTTTGGTCATGACCTGCTTAATAGTAAACCAAACACATCAAGATAGGTAAACCAAAATGATAAAGTACTGGCTAGCCGACAAGGCTGCAACAACAGAGATACAGTCACACACTATATATACATACCAATTCTATGAACGGAGATAGAAAGGCACAAAAGAACCAACCCAAAATAACATGTCCATAATAACCTCTAAGAGAATCACTAACACTGCCAGGACAAGGCCCCGACTATAGCCAATTGTATAACAAAAAGTAAGCATCTTGTGAAAGCTCTAAGAAAAGGTGGAGCTTATCAACTCACAGTTGAACTAGGCTCCTAGTGGAGGAGTCAATTAGAATCACTATTTGAACCTGTACGCATGAAATAAAATATGCGTCCCCAGGCAATAGGACATCAGTACGAATGAGCATGTACTAGTATGTAAGGCAAAAAGTGAAACATAGATAACTGTAGTAAAAAGAGTAATAGAAATACCACCTGTAACCAAGACTCACGTAACCTTTCTGGCCAATATTCAGCCTCCTAGAGATCAAATATACATGATATGCTCGAGTAATCGCATGTCGTGAATACATATATAGAGATGAAAATGCATGACATACCCAACCAAATGCTAGCAATGGTGGTCCTTTTCGGGAGCTACCCAGCATCATATCTGTCAACCTATGGCCCTCCATATCAAATACACATATATAGTTAGTTGGACAAATAGGACCCATACCTCCGATTATAGCTTGAAGTCCCTGCATAACGTGCAATGTATGATATGAATGCACATCGTAGGCTATAACATAAATTCAGTCAGTCTTGGCTTATTAGTACACTTATCCTCATAATATCATAATTAGCATCGCAACATATACATATGGCCCGTGGGTTCTTACATGTCTTTCAAATAAGTTTGACAACCTAACTCAATATTTAGAATGAGACCATAATTCTGAGAATGTTCATAAAGGTGCTTCACATAATTCTTACACTTGGTTCCATGTCAATTAGTAAAAGAAAGTACAAAAAAGAATAAAGTGCATTAGTAGTTTAAATGGAAGCGTTATACTGGAGATTATTGGAAATTAACATGTTACTTTTTAAGTTCTTCAAATATGGTCTTAATAAGGAAAAAAAGGACTGATTATGAATATTACTCTCCCCTCGTAACTTGCCTTTATTTTTAGTGACATCCCATAAAAAAAAAGCAGCACCTCAACATATGGACCGGTAGTCAGGAAAAATTTGATAAGTTGATCTATAGATATTGAATGTCCAGTTGAGTATTCGAATGGAATATCAAACTAATACCATCGTAAAAATAATTCAAGTACAATCCCAACGCCTTTTACATAAGGTCTTCTTAGCAACAAAATGATAAAATATCACATTTGACGTTTTGGGAATTTCCCAGATTTCGTGCTAAAAGGAGGAGCGGAGCTTAGCCTTAACATACCTTTCTAACGGACATCCGAATGCCCAAAGTTCCTTCACGAAAGTTGTTTCCGACATCCTAAGCTTCACAATGACTATATATATGTAGCTTTAAAACACCTACAAATATTTCATAAATTGGCATTAATGACCAAATTTTGCATATGTCGTCTACGCGAGGAAACGTCCGTAGAACGTCATAAAAATGGTCATACAAGAGCCCCAAAATGATTACCTAAGAAAACCAATTGCAACCATAAAATGAACATCAAGAACAACACTTTTTCACAATCCAAAAATAGCCCCAAACACAACTAATAAGAGGAGAAAACAATCACAAAGCGTAAGACACATATTTCTAGGCACGTGGGCTAATTTTAATGGTAAAAATGCGAAGAACTTACCTAAATCAGATAGAGACCTGGTGGGAGCGTTTTCTTTAGTTTTTGAACTGTTTTGGGACAAAAATGATGCATTTCCAACTTTAAAACATCTAAATAGCCATCATATAGTTTGGCTAGACCCGACCCGGCCCATGACCTAGTTTCCCGCTCGGGCAGTCTTGTTAAAACTCTCACACATTTTTATTTTGAAGTAGAATTGATACGTGGTTTTATGAGTTATAAACTAAAATTGTAGACCTTCCATTTGATAGGTCATGTACCTTATAACTTCTTATATTTTGGGAGATATGGTCTGATACATTTGACCCAAATTTAAGAAGGATTTCTGAAAGAAACTTACGGTAACTTTGGCCAAACTTTATCTTGCAACTTCCTTGACTTCGAAACATAACATATGAACTTTGGGATATTAAAATACTCCTTAAAATCCATTATTATCAAATTATTCACTTTTAGTCCTATCCGAGAAGTGAAACTCAATTTAAATCTTCCGAAAAGGGCGAGGTGCCACTTGGGCCATCTCTCTAATCCCGAATACGAATTTAAGGGATTCCTTTGACTTAAAACTTTAATCCATTGATATTACCACCTACTTGCAGACTTATTACCCTTAGGTTCTATCCAGAGTCATATATGCCTTATATAACATGCCACAATATGCATATTATGGAAGACGAGAAACACGGGGTCTCACATTCTTGATCTGAAATGATATGTCCATCCTTGAGTTTCAATAGTTAATTGTTTAGAGAGTTTGGTTTTTTTAATGGTTGAATGATTGATCCTTGATTGATATTCGTGCCTCGAGTCCGTCTCTAATACCCATCATTTGAGGACGAATGATCCTAAGGGGGAGATATTGTAACACCTTAGAAATTCCTAGGTTAAGATCTAAACTTTTTTGTTATGCATATGAGATTATACCGAGTTATTCTAACCTTGAATATAGGTTTAAATCCTATTATGTAGTGGGATGATAGATTTGAGATCAATTAAGGTCATGAAAATCCCTTAACACAAAGTTGAGTTGACACATCTCTTACCAATTGAGTTTCGATGTGAAATTCCATAAAATTGGGTGATCCAACAACTCCAAGGTTGTGAATGCATGGTAAGTTCCTTTCCTAAGTATTTTAAGTGTGTTGTATGTGTTTTGAGGTCATAAGGGACACCCAAGGTCAAGCCAAAATCAAAACATTTTCATCGGATAAGTTTCAGTGTGAGTTTATAGAAGGGTCAACTTCAAATGGGCATATCTCTCAGCACAATGTGTTAGATAACCCATAATATATCAATTTGTAGATTTTTTAACTATATTTCCAACATATCTAATTTTTCCATATCGTAGTTTGGAGTAAAACATTATGACCATTTTACTGAAACTTTCCAAATCTGTAAAATTTGGTGATCCGACGATTTAGACCGTCGAAATGCTCTGAGAAAGCTTAGAATCTATATAAAAAAAAGGGTGACCCAAGGTCCCCATTTGATGTACGACTGAATTATTCAGTGATAGGGGGCCTAAAACTATCGTTTTGGCTGCCGAAACTCATCAAAAGACCATTTTTTCAATTTTGATGATTATTTGACTTTCCTAAAATGATATTTTTGACCTTTTTAACTTCCCAAATTAATCTTATAACCTAAAATATCATTATACGTATTGTGACTCCCAAGGTTCCCAATTTTTCTTCTCCCAAAGATCAAGAACTTCGAGAAACAAGTTTCTCTAAATTCATAATATCTAAAGACTCCAAGTTCAAGACTCTCTTCAAGAACCTTGAGTTTTGAATCAAAATTCTTTTTCAAACTTCAAGAACTTCATATAAGGGTTTCTTAAGTTCAAGGTATAAGGTTCCAATCCAAGAATTTCTTTAAGAACTTTTGTTCTTCTGGTATGTAAGGCTAACTAAAGTATGTATTTTGTTCTTCTATCTGTCGCATGTATAAGATTAATTAAATTATGAATGAATTGAACCTTCCATGGATGTTTCTTCACTCCCCGAGAGGGTACCCTTGGCGTAACCAGCACTCAAAAACAATTGTTGGATCCTAAGCAAACCACTTGGCCTCATCATATTCATTTATTTAACTTATGTATGAGAAAATGTTTTAGTGGGCTCATCGATTATTTTATTAAGTCTTTAATTGATGAGCCCACTAGAGCATTCCTTGTACATAAACTGAGTCTTACGTTATTAATTGAATGAATGTGATGAGACCAAGTGGTTTACTTTGGAGCCAAAAATGGTTTTGGAGTGCAGACCATGCCAAATGAATCCTCTCGAGGTATGACAAAACATACATAGATGTTTCAATTCATTCATTTTCAATCGATCATATACATGGGGTATATGGAAGAACAAAATTCATGCTTTAGTTAGCCTTACATACCCAGAAGAACAAATGTTCTTGAAGAAATCCTTGGCTTGGACCTTATAGCTTGAACTTGAGAAACCCTTCTATGACGTTCTTGAAGTTTGAAGAAGAATCTTGATTCAAAACTCCAGGTTCTTGAAGAGAATCTTGAACTTGGAGCCTTTAGATATTGTGAATTTGGAGATAAGAACAATTGGGGATCTTGGGAGTCACAATACGTAGAATGATCTTATTAGGTTATAAGATGGACTTTGGGAAGTTATTTGAGGATAAAAGGTAAAGCAATATCCTTTTGGGATATTCAAGTAATCATCAAAATTTTAAAAATGAACTTTTGATGAGTTTCGACGCCAAAATGGTAGTTTTAGGTCCCTATCGTGAACCATTCGGTGGTACGCTGAATGGTAATATTGGGTCGCCCTTTTTGACAGATTTTGTGCTTTCCTGGAGCATTTCAGCGGTCTAACTTGGTAGATCACCAAATTTTACAGATTCGACAAGCTTCAGTAGAACGATCATAACGTTTTACTCCAAACTCTGATTAAGGCAAAATTAGATGAGTTGGACAGGTAATTCAAAGATATAGAATTTGATATATTATGAGTCACCTAACGCATTATTTGCTGAGAGATATGACCATTTGAAGTTAACCTTTCTATGAACTCGCATCGAAACTTAGCCAATGGAAATGTTTTGAACTTGGTTTGACCTTGGGTGTCCCTTATGACCTCAAATCACATACAACACACTTAAAATACTTAGAAAAGGAAATTCCATTCATTCACAACCTTGGAGTTGTTGGACCACCCAATTTTATAGAATTTCACATCGAAACTTAATTGGTAAGAAAAGTTTCAACTCAACTTTGTGTTAAAGGATTTTATGACCATTATTCATCTCAAATATATCATCCCACTATAGAATAGAATTTAATAACTATATTGAAGGTTAACATCACTCAGTATGATCCCATACTCATAAGAGAAAATTTTGAATCTTAACCTAGGAATTTCTAAGGTGTTACATTTCTTAGGAGGCACCTCTAGTGGGGACATCTCGGTGTTGAAATCTGAAGCATTCCTTTGACTGGCCACATTCTTAGGAAGCATAATCTACAAATATGTAACGTACGAGATAGGTAGAAACTTTCATAAAGACAAGCTCTACTGCATTAACTCAGAATATAAAAGAAGTTAGACAATTCCTACTATCCTGTAGCCTTCTGATTATAAGTGTGGTGCACGACACACCTATAAGCAAGACTCTACGAGACACGACTTCATAGACACCATAGGAATCTTGAACTCTTGCCTCTGATTCCAAGTTTGTAACACCCCTAGGAGGATATCCTAGGCATTGACTTTTTAATTTTATTATTTCTTTTATATTGTTGTGTAAATATTCTAAATATTCTATATCTTGAGTTTCGAAATAAGTGTGTAAATTATTTATTAATAATTGTTCAAGTAACATTATATTATTTATTGTTTT
>JBCEWC010004935.1:0-26060 GCA_038996855.1 Solanum aculeatissimum | reverse complement strand
CCCCTCCCTTTCCTTATTGTACTAAAAAATTATTAAAAAGTGTAAATGGATGAATTAAAAAATAATTTTTTCAGAAAAAAAATATTATTATTTATTTTTCACGCGGTCAGAGGAAGTGACAAGCACACTTTTTGCCAAATCAGCATTTTGTGCTTAATAAGTACACGTTTGAATAGTTTAGGTGTTTGTGAATGACTTAAGCCTTTTTAAAATGTCACATCATACTTCACAATGACAAAATATTTCACCTTGATAAAAAATATATAAAATTATAGTGTTAGAAAGTTAAATATTAAAGTATTATTATTTTAAAAAATTATAAAATAAAATATAAAATACTTTTCTTACCCCACTCTACTGCTTCCTTTCATCGTAAACCCCCTCCTCCTTCAAACAATAATTTAGATATTATTTTAATTTTTTTTATAAAAAAAACCCTACCCCATCTACCTAATCCTTCGCTTTCAATTTTTTAATCATTTTTAGAAAAGCATTTTTTTACTTGCTGCAATATTTATATAATCTTTTTTTTAAATTATGTTCTATTCAACACACAAGTAGAAAAAAATATTTGTACATATCTATAACAAAATGAGAAAAAAATATAAAAAAAGATTTAAAAAATTAGGAGTAGAGGATTAGATGGGGTATGATAGAATTTTATTTATTTTAAAAAACATAAAAATAATATCAATTTTTTAGGAAAGAGTGGAGGAGGGGGTACTGGGGAGGGAGTAGGTGAGAAAAATATTTAAATTTTATTTTCTAAAAATAATTTTTCGACAGAATATTAATATTTTAATCCTTAACTTTTAACTAATATTAATAGTTTATTTAATTTTTGTGAAGGTGAAATATTTTATCCAGTTGAATGCCATATGACAAGATTTTTTTCAATAAAAGAGAGAGTGTATTATACATACAACTGATGTGTTTCTCAAACTAATAAGCGATAGTTTAGGTATGAAACTAAAACATAGTGGATAATATCTCAAAATAAAATGAGACACTGATATTTCACTCTCTTTAAGGACATTCAAGCTTTACTATGGTCATTCAACCAAAGTAATTACCAAAAAATGGTCATTTGCTATATAAGTATGTATAATCAGTGGATATTTCATGTATAATCAAACTATATTCAGTGTATAACTCATGTACGAGTAATCAATATTATATGATCAGTGTATACTTTTAACTTTTGACAAACTCTATTATATAGTCATTACATATTTTTTGTAATTTTATTGAGAAATATAAAAGGTATCATCAATATGGATGAAATACTATAGCTGTCTTCAGCCAGTGTAAACTATCAAATATGTTACTATTTATAGGAATTAGGTTCCTTAATTAAGACAAATATAACACTAATAGTGGAGACACAAATATTTTTAAGGAAAAAACCTCCTTACTTAAAAAAGAAAAATTCACCATCTATGAGTCGTTTGATTGACAGTATTTTATCCCACAATAATTAATTTTGGGATAAGTTAGCCTAGGATAACGTATCCCGTCACTAAGGTAAAAATGGTAAAATAAATATATAATCTAAAGATTACCTTATACCTCTAACCAAACATGGGATAAAATAATCTTAAATTTTATTCCAGGATTATTATAATTTATACCTCACACCAAACGACCCCTAATAGTGAAGACACAAGTATTTTTCAGGAAAAAACCTCCTTACTTAAAAAATAAAAATTCACGAGCTAAAGTGCATAGAATTTTCATACACTTCACGACAATAGATGTTAGTAACTTTGTGGAGGTTAGGACAATGAAAGTTATGATAATAATAATACTAATAATACGGGCAAGTCCAGTGCACTGAAGTTCCCGCTATGTGCAGGGTTTGACCATAAGAGTCTATTGTACGCAGTCTTACCTTGCATTTCTTCCAGAATCTGTTTCCAAGAGTTTGAACCTGTTACCTCCTAATCACATGACAAAAACTTTACCAGTTACTCCAAAACTCCCCTTCAAAAGAGCAAAACCGATGCACTAAAGCTCCCGCTATGTGCAGGGTCTGATGAAGACCCCGACCACAAATACACAACCTTACCTTGCATTGTCCTTCCTGAAAACTTTATTAATGCAAAATATTTTGTGTATCAATTACTCAGATCAAGCACCTAATTTTAAGTATTAAGTATCTTCTAGACAAAACAACATAAAACTTATGTCAGGTATCAATTATCAATAGTTTGATAAATACAAACACTCCTTCTTAAAGTATCAAGTATCTAATGCAACACTTAATTTTAAGTATCAAATATCTATCATTCTAAAAAAAACAAGAAAATTCTTCTTCAGGTATCAACTAACAAATCCTTAATTTTAAGTATCACGTATCTATCATTCTAAAAAACATGAAAATTCTTCAAGTATCAATTGGTAAATTTTTTTCAATGAAGTCACCTTGAGGATTTTGGACATCATCGCCAAAACAAAAATGATGGATCATTTTCTTGCGATTTCTCGACCAATAATGGATCATTCATTTTTTTAAATCTATTTTAACGAAAATCCTCATTGTTGGAATCAGAATGTTGTCTGTGTGAAACTTTGGAATGAGGAATCCATATGTATCAACGTTGGACATGGACAACTGCTATGAAAAAAAAGATAAAAAATGAAAGACACTAGGTTTTGGCGGAGAAATCAGAGACTTTTCAATTTCTTCCCTTTTTATTTAGTTTGAAAATAATGATAGAAATTTTGAAATTGAAATTAATCGTGAAAAGATTGATTAGACAACTGAAAAATAGGATAATTATGTAGATATTGATTAAAATACTTAAAATTAAGAGGAAATTTAAGATAAATTAAAGAGGAGTGAGAAATAATAATCTATGTATATACAAGTTGGAGAGAGAAAGTAGAAATAAGAGATTTTTATAATTTTTTAGAACGGTAGAGATTATTAGAAATTATGGTAAAATATGTTGTGTAGTTGTGTAATTTAATCATATATTAATATATGGGATAACTAATCCCATCACTAAGGTAAAATTGGTGGGATAAATATATAATCCTAGGATTACCTTATACCTCTAACCAAACATGGAATAAAATAATCCTAAATTTTATTCTAGAATTATTATAACATATATCTCACACTAAACGAACCCTAATAGCGAAGACACAAGTATTTTTCAGAAAAAACCTCCTTACTTAAAAAAAAATAATTCCCGATCTAAAGTGCATAGAATTTTCGATATACTTCACAACAATAGATGTTAGTAACTTTGTGGAGGTCAGGACAATGAAAGTTATGATAATAATAATACTAATAATACGGACAAGTCCAATGCACTAAAGTTCCCACTATGTACAGGATCCGATTAGAAAAGTTTATTGTATGCAACCTTATGTACCTTGCATTTCTGTCAGAGTTTGTTTCCAAGGCTTGAATCTGTTACCTCCTAGTCACATGACAAAAACTTTATCAGTTACTCCAAGGTTCCCTTTCAAAAGGACAAGCCCGGTGCACTAAAGCTTTCGCTATGCCTAGGGTCCGGTGAAGGACCCGACCACAAGTACACAATCTTACCTTGCATTGTCCTTCCTGAAAATTTTATTAATGCAAAATATTTTGTGCACCAAACTGTCATTTACTCCTTCAATACTCCATCTGTCCCATATTATATGAGCACTTTCCATTTTACATGATTATTAAGAAATCATTAATGTATTAGTGAACTTTACCATTTTACCCTTTATTTATATCAATGTACATTAAATGAAGTTAGAAAAAATAATTAATATACTAATTAATGGTAAGGGTAAAATGAGAAAAAAATAATTAATTCTATCCTAATTTAGTAAGTATCCATATAATATGAGACAAATATTTATAGAAAGATACTCATATAATATGAGACAGAGATATAGTATAATATTAACTCGAATGAATCAATGTGAGATCAATGTATCATAGGATAACTTTATTACCATGAGAGTATATATAATATATAAATCAATGATGATTAATAAAAATTATACGTACAAAATTAACATATTATAACTTTTTTTTTTAGAAGATGAAAGGACTTTCCCCTTTCGTTTCCCAAGAACGTACACATATCTAGCACCTTTCCTCTTTGTCGTACAAATAGTTTTGTTTTTATTTTAACTTTGAAAAAGAAAGAAAATTTATTTGATCATCTTTTCATTGACTAATATTCCTACTAGCTTTTCACTGGTACGTACATTTTTTTCTTTTTTTTTTCCTTCTTGATGAAGAAATCCATCATTTTTTCCCTTTACTTTTAGTTATTTGAGCACACTAGGGAGTATTATGTTTTTACAAAATTTAATTTTATGTTTCCTCTGCATGCTGTAGTTTGGTGTACACTGACATTTATTTATTATCATTTGCTTTGTTTTGGGTGATCAGAGTATGGAAGGAAGTTATAATTCTTGGAAAAAGAAAGGAGGACCAAAAGATGACTTCATGGATTTAGTCTTCTCATGGTCTATCCAAGATATTTTTGATGACACTCTATATCAAAATCAGGTATTTTTGTTCTTTTTGACTACTTATTTTGGTGTATATTGGAGTGATCATGAAAGAGTTTACTGCTTTATTTTGCCTGATTTTGACTTGAGATGAAATTTAAGAAGTTGTTATGAACTTGAAACTAAATATTCCTACAACTTAAAGTACTAAAATGTATGTAAATTAAGTTTAAAGATTAGTTAAAAAACAAAGGGAGTGATGATTTCTGTAAAGAATGGAATGTCTAATTGTCTTTTTTTTCCTCTTGAATTTCCAATTCATGGTCTGTGGTATTCTAGGCTCAATATGACTTACAACTTTTTTGCATTTTGGTATCCCATGAAGAATAGTGATTGGGAACCTTAATTGTCAAAGTTATTGAAAATGTTGCAATGTTTTACATTACTTGAGCCATAGTGTTTCAGAAACAACCTTGCTGTCTGCATGAGGTTGGCTAAGTCTGCGTAAACTCTATCCTTTTTAGGCTCTACTTGTGGAATTACTCGGGGAATGTTGTTGATGTTGTTTAATGTTTTGCTCAATATTTTGTTTGCGATTTGGAGAGAAGGATTTTCGGTTGATGTTATATATATCCCTCATTGCATCAGTCTCTAGTTTCTTTGTACTCAGAAGACGTTTTTTCCCCTATGATTTTCTTGATCTTCGATGAAATATCATTTAAGATGACGAAGAACTCGATATTCTTTGCGTATTTTCTTGATTATTTTTATCTAAGGGTGTTTGGTATGAAGGAACATGTTTTTCATGAAAATATATACTCTATTTATTTGGAAATGTTTCTTCAGGAAATACGTGATTTTCTAACTTACTATATTGTGTTCGGTGTATAAGCAGAAACTATTGTTTCAAGAATATTTGTATATAGTTCAGGCAAACAAGAATTGGGATAAGGTGTATGGGTGGTGATGATGGTGGCTATGGAGGGGAGTTAATTAGTGTGGAATGCCACTTACGGAACTTGTTTTTCTAGAGAAAATGTAACTGAACTTGAAACTTGGGAAAAATGGTTTCTCCATACCTAACTCACTCCGGATGTTTCTTATTTTGAAAGATTTGATTACTTTGGAACTTTAAAGAGAAAACGCGTTGTTTGTTTACCCCCATGTAAATAGTGTATTTATTAAAGCAGATTGACCTTAAAGATGATATACATTATTGCCACCAACTAGTTAATGGAATGCATGCTTCCCAGGGTGCAAAAATAAGTTTCTTGTTTCTAATTTAATTGAAAATTTCCTGTTTTGTAGGTGGAGAAGATTCCAGAGTCATTTGAAACAGTGGATCGCTACCTGGGATCGTTCCACTACCCTTTACTGGAAGAAACACGAGCTGATATTGCCGCTTCTTTGGAAGTCATAGACAAAGCACCTTTTGGTGAATTGATCTCCTTTGATGAGAAACCAGATGGATCACTATGTTTTAACGTCAAGGTTGACTATTGGAGGAATTTATATAGTGACGGAAAGGAGCCTTATCGAACGTTGCCTGGAGATATTGTCATTATCTCAGATGCTAAACCGGAAACTGCTTCTGACCTGCTACGGCTCAGATGGAATTGGACATTTGCATCTGTGACTAGCATTAGTGAGGATGAAAACGACGATTTAACCTCATCAACTAGTTTTAAAGTCAAATTTGCTAGAGATATGGAGATTTCCCAGGAAATGCAAAAATCGTTCTATATAGTGTATTTGGTAAATGCGCTAACAAGTAAGAGAGTATGGCGTGCACTGAGGATGAGAAGGAATTTGAACATCATCGAGAAAGTAATGTGCAGTGGGCATGAGGTTAGTAATTTTGCTGGTTTGCTTCTGAATTCCCTGCCTTTTAACCTATTTAATGAAGTACAACACACTAGTACTTGTTAGGTGCCTCTTTGGTGCCAACCTCGAGTAGACATATCCTAATACTGCTATCCCCCCAAAACTCCCTTCTTGTAATGACACGATGCAGAGTCACCCCCGAGTTTAGATAGTTCTGTAAATCTCCGCAAAACTCTACTACTCATTGTATAGTTTTCAAACTTAATATATTTACTTTTTCTATCGGACCTGAAAAAAATTGTGTTCCTTGTCCTTCTTGGAAAAGAAACTGAGAAATGCTCTTTTTTCCAGATGTAGCCTCAAAGGCTGTCTTCTTCCCTTAGAGTGTACAGATGGATTTGGAATGTGTGCTTGTATTTTCCTATATTCAGTATCTGTTACACTTAGTTCATTTTGAGAATGAAAAAGACATTTGTTTGTGTGCAGAAAGAGGGCGAGGATAAACGTGACATTTGTTCTGCATCTATTAATGATGGACCAGCTGGAGAAGTTGTTAATGATCTGTTGTCTAAGTTGAATGATTCGCAGGCTAATGCAATCTTGACCTCTCTTGATTCGTTGAAATGTTGTCACAAGCCTTCAGTTGAACTTATATGGGGACCACCTGGTACAGGAAAGACTAAGACTACGAGTGTCATGCTCTTCATACTATTGAAAATGAAATATAGAACTCTTACTTGTGCACCAACAAATGTAGCAATAACACAAGTGGCATCGCGGTTAGTTAAACTGACCCGTGAGTCATTAAAAAGTTCTTCTGCAGAAATGGATATTTGTCCTCTGGGTGATGTTCTCTTGTTTGGGAATAAGGAACGGCTTAAAGTTGGTCAAGATATTAAGGATATTTACCTTGATTATCGTGTTGATAGGTTGGTGGAGTGTCTCGGACCGGTGACTGGTTGGAAACACTGCATAAGTTCCACTAGCGAGTTTCTTGAAGATTGTGTTTCTGATTATGACATATATGTTGAGAATGAGTTGATCAAACTGAAGAAACTTGCTGATCAAGAGGAAGCTCGGAAGGAAAAAGAAAAAATCAGCTCATTGATTGATTTTGCTAGATCACGGTTTGATTCAACGGCTTCATCTTTGAGAAGATGCATGTTTATACTCTGTACTCATCTACCATTGTGTCTTATTCGCGAGGAGAATTTTGAAAAAATGGTACGCCTTATCTCCTTACTTGATCGTTTTGAGGGAATGTTATTTCAAGAGAATGTGGGATCTAAAGAATTGAAGGAATTCTTTTTGTGTCAACAAACAATTGAAGTCTCTTCCGACACATTTTTGGATGAGTGTTCCTTACCTTGTTTAAGAAGCCAGTGCCTTGTTTCTCTCAAAGATGTTTGCAAATCTCTTGGAGAACTGCGTCTCCCCAGTGCAAGGAATAGGGAGTCGATTAGGGAGTTCTGTATACAAAAGGCTTCCTTGGTTTTCTGCACGGCTTCTAGTTCGTATAAGCTTCATTCAGTGGATATGAAGCCCTTTGACTTATTAGTCGTTGATGAAGCCGCCCAATTGAAGGAGTGTGAATCCGTCATACCATTTCAGCTACCGAGTCTGAGGCATACTGTTTTGGTGGGCGATGAGTGTCAACTGCCTGCAGTAGTTAAGAGTCAAGTAAGTTTGTTGTCTTTTCAAGCATGCAATTTAAAGGAATTGCAAGTGCAACAGATATTTTGTCACTGTAATTTTTTTGAACACAATTCTGTTACTCTTAAACAGGTTTCTGAAAAAGCTGGTTTTGGAAGGAGCCTTTTTGAAAGACTCAGTTCTCTGGGTCATTCTAAACACTTGCTTAACATACAGTACCGCATGCATCCATCAATAAGTCAATTCCCAAATTCAGCTTTCTACCGTAAGCAAATTCATGATGCTCCTGATGTTAAGCATAAAGCGTATGAGAAAAGATATCTTCCAGGAAGGTGTTTTGGCACATATTCCTTTATAAATGTTCCATTGGGTAAAGAAGAAATGGATGATGTTGGACGTAGCCGAAGGAATATGGTTGAGGTGGCCTTAGTGATGAAGATGGTGCATAACCTGTTTAAAGGTATACTTGTATTAATGAAACCTACAATTTTGTCAGAATTTTTCATGAAGTGCTCTTTTGTCTATTTCTTTATAACTACATGTACCTTTCTCAAAATCAACATCATATATGGTACTGAATAGTTTAGTCCCAAGAGTAGCAAAAAATAAGCAAGTGTATTGTGCATGAGCTGTCCTTAAACTGTATTTCTTTACTACCATAAAGTGACATAGGCTTAGTGAATATATCTGGTTCGTGTACATCAATTGGAGATAAAATTGAAGGTGCCTGTGTTGAGTTAATAGCCAATTGTATTGTGTTCTAACCATGTAAATTGTAGCATTAAGAGAAGTAGTTTTAAAGACGAGAACAACAAAGGTTTGGATTCTTGAAATCTTTTTCTTTTTGATAAGAACTAGTAGCTACAAACGAGGCTGTGATTGTGCAAGAATCCTTAATGTAAAAAACCTTATGCCCCAAATTTTGTACTTGGGATCGTGCAACTAAGCATTTGATTGTGAAATCTCCACTAGCAAACTTGATTGAGTGATGCATACAATTTGATTTGTTCGTGACAACTGCACTCTTTCAAATATTAAGTTTGCGCTCTCTTAATACATGTTTTAATTGTGATGACTTCCTCTCTATCCCATAAATATTGGGGTAAGGTCTGTGTACATCGTACTCTCCCTATACCCCACTTGTTGGATTACATTGAGTATGTTGTTTTGGGGTTTGCATGGGTGGGAGGTTCTTTGTAGCTTAAACACTTTTTCAGTTCTTTTTATTTTGGTTTTGTTCTCTTCTTCTATACTTTGTTTGCAGCTTGGAGTAGCTCTAAGAAGAAACTTAGCATTGGTGTTATATCACCTTATGCTGCACAAGTTTTGGCTATAAAAGGTAAACTTGGGCGGAGGTATGATACCTTTGATGGTTTCGAAGTTAAGGTGAAGT
The DNA here is from genome assembly GCA_038996855.1 of Solanum aculeatissimum. Lineage (NCBI taxonomy): Eukaryota > Viridiplantae > Streptophyta > Magnoliopsida > Solanales > Solanaceae > Solanum > Solanum aculeatissimum. Next base: position 16,723 of record JBCEWC010004935.1, on the reverse strand, counting down.
CAGTCGATGGATTTCAGGGAGGAGAGGAAGATATCATAATAATATCTACCGTAAGATCTAATTTTGGCGGGTCAATTGGTTTCTTGTCTAATCTTCAAAGGACTAATGTTGCTTTGACCAGGGCTCGGTATGGATCAATCTTTTTGTCTGTTTCATCACAATTAAATCTTTTTTCTTATAAGCTGACGTTTCAGGGTTTTATTCTTGTAGGTATTGTCTATGGATTCTTGGCAATGAGCGAACATTACTTGAGAGCAACTCTGTCTGGCAAGCATTAGTTCTCGATGCTAAAGATCGTCAGTGCTTCTTTCATGCCGATGAAGACAATGATATGAAGTCAACAATTTTAGATGTTAAGAAAGAATATGATCAGATGGATGATTTACTTAATGCAGACAGTATTTTGTTCAAATCTCAAAGATGGAAGGTACAATCTTGTGCTTTGGTTCTCTTGCTTTGTAAATTATATTATTGTGTCACTCACATAGATATAGTCCAAAAATTGTATTTTTCTATTTATCATTTTTCATTTTTAAAATACAACTTTTTAGTTGGATATGACACAAGGTCAGTAAATGTCCAAGTATAATGAAGTTGTGGCACCATAAACATTCAAACACTTGAGTGTTTGGTCCGCAACACTCATTTTTCTGTTTGTTATTTTTTTTGTGTATTGAACTCTAAGTGTGATTTTTTAGGGTCTATTTCCGTGAATGCTCACAGTTGTTTATAGCAATGAGTGAAGTGTAAAGAGATTAGTAGTTGATGTCATTCTCGTCTTCAGAAGTGTTTACCTGAGGAAAAAATATTTCATTTTTGGATTGCTGTACCTACTTGTATTGTCATAGGTGGCCTATGTGTTTCCACTCCCTTCTGATTGTTTGTTCATGTAGTATGTTTGATATGTTGATGGGTTATGCATGTTGTCTTTCTTATGGCTAACTTCTTTATATGGGAAAAATGTGTTTCACTTCTTTAGTGACATCTTGTATTAGCATTACCAGGACACTTCCTCCCGGTCAGGTGCACTTATAATTCTATGTTTGTGTGTTCCACCTGGATCAGTCATAGTCAATGCAAACATCAGTTTCTGTCCATTTTATATGTTTTTCTTAGTGTCGGCTTCACTCATTGAAGGTGCTATACTTTGGTCAGTATTATTTGTTGCACATAAATACATTCTTTTGATTCTTGTACTAATGAGTTTACTTGACCATCTTGGTGTATCGTCTTCCACATGGTTGCTCAGGTACTCTTCAGTGAAAATTTTAGAAAATCATTTGTAAAGCTGAATACCTTCCGCTTGAGGAAGTCTGTGATAAATCTTCTGGTTAAGCTGGCTAGTGGATGGCGTCCCAAAAGACAGAATGTGGATTCACTTTCTGAAAGCTCATCCCAAATTGCAAAACAATTTAAGGTTGAAGGGTGGTATGTCGTTTGCTCTATTGATATTCAGAGAGAATCCACCTATACTCAAGTGCTGAGGGTTTGGGATGTATTACCCTTGGAGGAGGTTGCGAAGTTGTTGAAACGTCTTGACAACATATTTTCAATGTACACTGATGAATTCATTAATCTGTGCAAGGAGAAGTGTCTTGAGGGGTAAACTGGTTCTTTTGTGCTCTGTAGATTCAAATATTATGATGAACTGCAATTGCTTCTCGTAACTTTTATTTTAACGTTCTCACATTTGTACAGGGACTTGGAAGTTCCGAGGATTTGGAAGCTTTGTCGTGAGATCAATCAATATAAAAGCATTACTAGTGAGAACCAATTGAATCATGAATCAACTGGTGTGGTGAATAGTAGAAGTCATGTTGAAAATTCAAGTGTCAGTGAAAGCTTGTTATTGATGAAGTTTTACTCATTATCATCTGGCATTGTCAATCATTTGCTCTCTGATCACCATGGTGAAGCATTAGATCTTCCTTTTGAAGTTACTAATGAAGAGAGGGAGATAATCCAATTTAGTAGAACCAGCTTCATCCTTGGTCGCTCAGGCACGGGAAAAACAACTGTTTTGACCATGAAGTTATTGCAAAAGGAGCAACAGCATCACAATTCTGCTGAAGGATTAAATGAAGCAGGGAAGAAAAAAGCAAATCAATGTGAAGGGGAAGTAAATGAGGATATTCAATGTGTTGGAGAGGCTAGCAGGGAAACCTTGCGCCAACTTTTCGTAACTGTCAGTCCTAAACTTTGTTATGCCATCAAACAGCAGATTTCTCAGTTGAAAAGGTGAGATCTAATCTTGTTGTATGATTTTATTGGAGCTGCTTGGTTTAATAAGATGCATGTTTAATCTTTGAACTAGAGTGTAGTGTTAAATATTGTAAAATAATCCTCGTTGAATCATATGTACCATTTTAGTTCAAAGCTTTATGGCTTACGTCTAGGGGTAAGAGCACTAAGTGTAATTCGTCTAGGCACATGTCAGTTCTTTGAACCACATTGCATACAAATGGCCTGCTTTTTAAGTTCAAAAAGGGTGGAGGGAAACCATTTTCCACTGAGTTTCACTCCGTGAGCCACTGGCCATCGAGGATTTCTAGTTATTAAAACAACTCATAACAATTAGTTATATGATTGCTTGCTCTGTATCTGTGTTTGCTTAATGTGAGCTAGTTGCAATGGTTATTGATGTTTGGAATGATGTTTAATTGATCTAAGGTGCTTTGATCTTCCCAAATGAATTGATAAATGTAAGGTGCTTTGATCTTTTAACGAAAAAGCGACCAAACAGTAATATGATGTGAACTTTGAGCAGCAGTTAATTAAATTTACCATATCTGAATTCAGCAAAAGGTTGCAAATGTTCGTAATATTCCACGACATAAGCATTACCTAGTGCTACCTTTTCCTTTTTGAACATTTTCTCCTGCTTAACCTTCCTGAATCTTTTATTGTCAGAAAGAAGTTTGCAACGTAAAAAAGTCTGTGTTCTTAACCTTTACTGACACAGTATTGCATTTCCGAATTTTTTTCAGCTCTATAAACAAGTAAGAATGTGGATAGGTAGTTAGGTATTCACATGATAACTTTTTCCAAATTTGACTATTTGGTGAGCTAGTTTAAATGATTTGGAGCTGGGGAAGTCGTAGGTTTTCACATTTCTAATTGCTTATTTTTTTGATGTGATTACATTTTACTGGTTCAGTCATGTTTTTCATCAAACAGAGTTAGTGTTGTGTCTATAAGCTTCAACAAAGTTTTTATTTTTATCTAATTAAGAGGTGGACATCATAAATTTTGCAGCTTTGTTTGTGGTGGAAGTTACTCAGCAGAAAGCAGCTTGCTTGAATTTGATGATTTGGACGGGACGACACAGTTTAGAGATATACCGAACTCTTTCATTGGCATCCCTTACATGAAATACCCTCTTGTGATAACCTTTCATAAGTTCTTATTGATGCTTGATGGAACCATAGGTTCATCATACTTTGATAGGTTCTGTTTGAAGTGGGAACTGTTTGAAGACCAAAGTTTGAGGTCAGCTGCTCTAAGAACTTTCATAAGAGAGAAGGAGGTCAACTATGAACGCTTCTGTAGCTCGTATTGGCCTCACTTCAGTACTCAGTTGACCAAAAATCTTGATCATTCAAGGGTGTTCACTGAAATTCTTTCTTATATAAAAGGAGGATTAAAATCTGGAAATTTTCATGATGGTAAACTCAGCAAAGAGGCTTATCGTTCAATGTCCGAACTTCGAGTCTCTTCTTTAACTGCAGAAAAAAGAGAAAGAATATATGGTATTTTTCAGGATTATGAAAAGATGAAGATGGAGCGTGGTGAATATGATATAGCAGATTTGGTTAATGATCTTCATAGTCGGCTAAAGCATCAGCATCTCGCCGGTGACAAAGTTGATTTTGTATATATTGATGAAGTTCAAGATCTCACAATGAGACAAATAGCCTTGTTCAAATATATTTGTAGAAATGTTGAAGAAGGCTTTGTTTTCTCGGGTGATACAGCACAAACAATTGCTAGGGGGATAGATTTCAGGTTTGAAGACATTAGGAGTCTATTCTATACTGAGTTTTTCATGGATTCAAAGGGTGATGAAATTGCTGTTAGAAAAGACAAAGGACATCTATCACCAGTTTTTCAACTGCTTCAGAACTTCCGGACACATGCCGGAGTACTCAAACTAGCACAGAGTGTAATTGATTTGCTTTGTCATTATTTCCCTCACTCTGTTGATTTCTTGAAACCAGAGACAAGTTTAATTTATGGTGAGGCTCCGGTGTTGTTGAAGCCTGGAGCTGATGAAAATGCAATTCTAACTATTTTTGGGAATACTGGAACTGTTGGAGAAAAAATAATAGGTTTCGGTGCAGAACAGGTTATCTTAGTGCGGGATGAATCTGCGAAGAAGGAAATCTCTGGTTATATTGGAAGGCAAGCACTTATTTTGACTATTGTTGAATGCAAGGGTTTGGAATTTCAGGTAAGTTCTAAATTTGCTCAATTATTATTCTTGGGATTTCAATTGTTAGTGTCAATCAAATCTGTTTTCTTTCTAATGCCTAGCGAGTTAATAATAAGCCTCATAACTGTTTCATGCACATGGATCATTTACTTATCCCGTCTACTGGTATCCTTTTGGAAGTACATTACAAGTATGAAGCAAGCTTTACCACCAGTTGATAGTTTTACAGAATCCGCAACTTGCCTGAACATATACTCTCTGTTACATTTACGTGTATTAGTTTGGCTGTGTTCATAATTAAGAAAGTAAGAGACTTTTGAATCATATCGTCTTAAACTAAAGAAGTGTGCAAAATATTAAAATGCTATTTGAATCTTATAGTCTCAGACATGGCTAATGAGATGTTGAAATGAATGAGTTACTAATATAGAAAGTGGTGCTCTTTTTGAAACAATCTGAAAAGGAAAGTAATCGTATAAATTGAAACATAGGGAGCAATTATTTAGTATTGGAATGAAATGGAAGTAAGACACATAAGTTAATATCAAGGGAGTTGTTATTTAGTATTGGAATGAGATGGACCGAACAGATAGAATGAAAATAGATTTATATTGCCCCCAATTAGGTTGGGATCGAAGTCTAGTTGTTGGATTGGTTGGTTAACCTGTTAAATCATGTGCATCAAGGCCAAATGAAGAGTGAATGAACCCGGATAGAGTGTTATATGAAGCTGTGTCGTTTAAAGAGCTCAAACATTGTAAAACTCGATGTCTGATTAGATTACTCCTCCTGCTAAACTTATTCTGCTTTCTATTGAAATCTTGTTTATCATCTTATTTCTTTCTTTGATCTTTCATAGGATGTACTGCTGTACAATTTTCTGGGGTCATCGCCTCTTAAAAATCAGTGGAGAGTGGTGTATGAGTTCATGAAAGAACAAGGTGTAGTTGATACATCCTTCCCATGTTTCTCTGAAGAACGACATAGTCTACTGTGTTCTGAACTAAAACAGCTTTATGTTGCTATCACTCGAACAAGACAAAGGTTATGGATTTGTGAGAGTAACGAAGAATTTTCCAAGCCTATGTTTGACTACTGGAGAAGGTTGTGTCTAGTGGAAACGAGGGAGATAGATGATTCACTTGCACAAGCTATGCAAACTTCTAGCACTCCGGAGGAGTGGAAATCAAGGGGAGTGAAGGTCAAGTTGATTTGCCTAGTCTAATTTCTATTAACAAATTCATCTGTTCAAATCTCATTCTCGTGTTGTTTTACATCTGAGCATTAATTGGCCCCTGATAAAGTGTTTTGATATTATCATGCAGCTCTTTTGGGAAAAAAACTATGAGATGGCAATAATGTGCTTTGAAAAAGCAGGAGAAATGAATTGGGAGAAAAGGGCGAAGGCAGCTGGATTCAGGGCAACTGCTGAGAGAATTCGTGATTCGAATTTCAAAGAAGCTAGCACCTACCTACGTGAGGCGGCTGAAATTTTTGACTCAATTGGAAGGTTTGAGGCGGCAGCTGAATGTTTTTATGATTTGGGGGAGTATGAACGGGCAGGTACATTTAATGTTTACTTTCTCAAGAGTTCCTCTCTTGATAGGCATTTTCTTTCCCTCTTCTATTGCGTTCCTTTCTTGTGTTTTTATTATAGAACATTTCTTCATTTCCATGTACTCCCTCTATTTCCAATTCTTTTGTCTTCTTTACTTAAATTTTGTGTCAAGTCAAAAACCAGACAAACAAATTGAAACGGATGGAGTACCAGATATTTGTATCCAATTTTGAGTTCTAGTAATATACATCTCAGAACATTAATGAACTGTACTTATCTATTAGGTAGACCTCTAGGGACTTGCTTAAGTTGGAGTCTTCGAACTGATGATCTTTTACATAGCTTACATTCTTTTTTCTACAAATCTCTCCCCCTCCTCCTGTCCTTCCTAAATACTCAGAACAAAATATCATAGTAAAATCATCAGTTAAACAGTTTGTTTTGTACTAGTGTCATGGTTATCTATGGAGCTTATTGCTCCAGTGAAAAATATACTGTTTTTCTTTTCTCTGTTTGAGCTGCTGTGTTTGAGTTGATGAAAAGAGAATCTTTTCGCAGTCTTACTTTCTGTCATGGTAACCTTATATCATGACTAAATAATGTTGTTTTTTTAATCTGGTTGTTCTATGATCTTTTATTTAACTTTCTGAACTCATCTGCAGGACAAATTTATTTGGATAAATGTGGAAAACCTGAGCTGATAAAAGCTGCGGAGTGTTTCACACTGGCGGGATGCTATGAACAGGCTGCAAGAGTTTATGCAAAAGGCAATTATTTCTCAGAGTGCTTATTAGTTTGCACCAAAGGAAAATGTTTTGACTTGGGTTTGCAATATGTTGAGTTCTGGAAACATGATGCTGCTCAATGTAGTACCGTGGGGAAAAGAGCAAGTGAAATTGACAAAATTGAGGAGGAGTTCCTGGGCAGTTGCGCTTCACATTATTTTGAACTCAACGACAGAGGTTCCATGATGAAATTTGTGAAAGCATTTCCTAGAATTGACATGAAACGGAATTTGTTGAAGTCTGTGGGGTGCCTTGATGAGCTGCTATTGTTAGAAGAAGAATTAGGGAACTTCACTGAAGCTGCAGAAATTGCCCGGCTGGAAGGGAATATTCTTCGTGAAGCGGATATAACAGCAAAGGCTGGGGATTTTGACAAGGCATCGTCACTCATTCTTCTTTATGTTCTCTCCAACGCTCTATGGATCTTAGGAGGTAAGGGTTGGCCTTTGAAGTCATTTACAGAAAAGAAGGAACTTTTGGAAAAGGTCATGTCATTTGCGAAGCATGGATCCAATTTTGAAACCACGTGCAATGTGGTTAAAGTTTTATCAACTGAGTCAAGTGACTGGTCTTGCTTGAAGCACATTTTCATCGAGTCTCAGAAATGTAACAGTCTAAGCGGTGAAATTTTGTGTTGTAGAAAAATATTGGATGTTCATTTTCAAAATAACGCAGCGAAGTATGTTTGGGATGATAATTTATCAGCCAATATACTGAGTTCAGAAGAATTGCTTATATGCAGCCAAGTCAGTGTCCGGACGCTCCTTCACTTTTGGAATTTGTGGAAGAAGACGATCTTTGATCTTCTTGAATCTCTTCACGGCCTTGACATAGAAGACTTTGGTGAATATAACAGCCTTTGTAATTTCTGCGTAAATTACTTTGGTGTTAGGCAGCATTTGAATGATCTTAATGTTACATATGCTCTGTTGCATCCTGCCGCTGAATGGGTTAAAAATGTTAACCAAAGTTTCATCCGACGGAGCAAAAATATGGTATTTGTTGATGCTCGGCATTTTATTTATGCTGCTCGACAACACTGGCATACCGAATTACTCATTGTTGGTTTGAAGGTTCTGGAAACTCTTGAATCCATCTATAAGTTGGCTGCAACTGCAATGTCTCATTTCCAGCAAAGCATGTGCCTTCTAAACATATTTGAGATTGCTAAATTTTTATGTGAGTCCAAGGATCTTGATTCAAAGAGTTTTCAGTGGAAAATACGGAATTTCTTGTCACTATCGACGAAATACTTTGAGAAAGCCTTCCCTCTTGATCCCCGACAATCATTGATGGAGAATATGATTTCTCTAAGGAGAACAAAGCTTTCCCATGACTTGCTTCAAGAATTCATCAATCAAGATATTAACACCAGAGGTGATCTGAGCTATGGACAGATTGGAAGGGTGATGACCATATGGCTTGCCTCAGGAAAACCTTCGGAAGATTTGTACCGGAAAATTGTTGGAAGAGTTCCAACAGATTCATGGAAATCATTCATGGAAATTCTCAGCTGCATTAGAACGACAAAGCCAGAAGAATCTCAGTCAGACAAAGCTCAAGCTTGTGGAGGCAAAACTTCTGAGTCTGAGAAAGTTAAAGATAATGTTTCAAGTGAAGGCAAAACTTCCGAGTCTCAGGAAGTTAAGGATAATGTTTCAAATGAAGCTTTGGAGTTCGCATTAGTTGAGAAATTTTGTAAAGCATTAGAAGATACCTATAATGCGAATTGGATCAGACTTAGTGACTATATCTCCCCTGGTTGTTTCTTGTATCTTGTTGAGCGCTTTTTGATTTTGGTGTCACAGTCTAAAGGGTTCTTTTATACTACAAAATCTTCATTGGTGGAATGGCTGATTTCCAGGCAATCTGAGGTCCTACAAACTTCCAAGGTTGCTATAAACAGACAGTCTTTGGAAATGTTTTATCATTCTGTTCTTATGATGGTACAACAATTCCTTTCCAATAAACATAGCACAGTTCAATGGATTACACGATCGGGGATCAATTTTGAGGTGTACTATAAGCTATTGGTTATGAGATTGGTTGTTATCCTATGCTTGTTGTGTGTGAACAGTGGGAAATACTATGATGTTCTTTTATATGTGCTCAGAAACAATGATCTTAGGAACCAGCTTCCGAAGAATTTCTATGGCATTCTTGTACCAGGTTTGAAGCGGAAGTACATCCAGATCAGTGAAATCGGGGAAGCATTTCAAATTGCTGGAGATCCTCTTTTGTTTGTTAACATGCGTGAGAATACTACCAGAGAGTTTCCTAATGTCATTCATGTGCAGTTGGGAACAAATTGCAACATAGAATACATTTTTGACTTGCTGTTTCCGACTAGAAGTGAGTCGCAAGCTCCTAATTCCACAGTTCCAGAAGTCATGAAAAATGCATCTGCTACTTCTTCCTCGGATTATGGTGACCAACCGAAGATTTTGACAACATGTTCGGAAGTCTCTCCTCCGTTGGAGCAGAATCTACAACAAGTGAATTGGGACTTGTTTCAGGAAGTATCTGACTTTTTGAAGCTTATTGGCAGTAAAAACGATGGAACTACCTCGACTGTTGCTCAGAGGATGAAGGTAATCCTAGTTCTCTTTTAATCATAACTTGGAATCTGTAAAGGTGTTTGCTTGGGACTAAACTTATTATTTTTAAAGGAGGAGATACATATGCATATAAAGTTCTTGACTGCTGCCATTTCTCTGCCTTCGGTGAAGAAGCCTGATGCTGGTGAGGACATGGTTGAGGAAGTACACAGTATGCTTCAGGAGCTGCAACAGCTCCATTCATTTGTGGATACGAGGTATGCTGCTTTCTTACTATTGTGTATTCAACTTTCTTTTTTTTTTGTGTGTGGCTGCATTACATCATGCTACTTACATGTATGGATAGGAGTTCATTTTGAGCAACCTGATCAAGGTAAAGGAATTCCACATCCTTCCCCAAAAAATTACTTGAATCGTAAGGGGCCAATGGTGTCACGGTTGCCAAAATGAAATTTTCTTAGGTTCAAACTCTATGCTAGGATATAAAATCCATTTATCTTTCATGCTAGAAGCAGATCTTCTTTGGAATTGTGGCTTTAGCTCCTTTTGTGATCCATTCTTGAGCCTTTTTGCGTATAGATCACCCTCCCTAGACCCCAACTTGTGGGATAATGTGGGGTTTTATACTCGGTATATATGTTTTTGTTGTCCTATTCGCAAATATTTTGTGCCAACTACCTTCTGCATAGCCCGTACTCGGAAAGAATATGTTCTTCAAGTTGGTCTTGGTACTTGTACTCGTCATCACACTTGCACATACATTTCCAAGTGTCTCAAGGTAATAGTTCTATCTTTTTTTGAATATAAACTCTTGTTGCATTGATGCTATACAGTAATTCGGAAGTAGCAATCGCTGAACAACTATTGAAGAGCTTGATGTCAAGAAAGCCCAAGGTTGAAGCTTTATTGAATCAATGCATTGTACCAACAACAGAGAAGGATTCATGTGAGGAAAAAGGCAATACAGAGTGTGTTGAAGATGAGAAGATTGAGTCACCACCGTCTACCACGGCTGATTCTGAAAACAGCAACAAGGTTACTGAAAGGAAGAAGCCAGAGAAGGGGAAGGCCAAGTCCCAGAAATCCAAAAGGGCCAAAGGAAAAAGGAAGTAAATCATGCAACAATATTAGAAGGTATAGAATTAGGATCCTCATGAGTCATGACTATGATTTTCTTTACTTCTTATGCAATCTTGATGCTGTGAATGCAAGAAGGGTGTAGTGAACTCTTTTATATGTTTGCCTTGTGTGTTATTAATGTGATATATGGGCTGATTTAATCAAATGTCATTTTTTAGGCCACTATTTAGATTTTGTTGATATCTTTTTAGGTTCGAATTTAATGTTTACTCATATATTGTTTAACCTTACAAAAAACATAAGATTTTTAGTTTACTCAAAAAGAATCTTTAGATTGTGGTCTAAAAGATTCATAATTTGCGAGAGACCATTTTGTTGTGATATCAAGATAGCATATTTAGCTTGGATTCATGTACATGCAGTACTAGTTTATGAAAACGTGTTTTACACGTTTGTCTCTCATCATTCGAATTTCTGGAAGAATATTGATATATACACATTAATTCATACACATCACATAGGAGAATCTAGATAAAATATGAATCAGTTATTAATAAATGAAGATACACTATTTAAAAATATACAAGAAACAATTGAGGGAAAAAGAATTTAAACTAGAAATCTGATAATCTATATAGTGATTAGATAATTGGATAGAATTTTATTGCGATTGTACTAAGACTGTAAAATATCCCATTACTGTGGAAGAAACAAAACTAATTTTTGTTCCTAAATACAAAATTTATGAAAATTTATAGCTGAAAATTAGTTTTAAAAAAAAATTTATATCAATAACTAAAGTATTTAAATGCAATACATAAGAGAATTTTATTTGTTATGCTATTAAAATGCAATAAATTAATTTTTGATTAATTCTGCATTTGTGTGAATAAAATAGAATTTTAATTATTTTTTACCATTTATTTAAATCATTAATTATATTTTTAATTAAGTGTAGAGGTAAAATATTAATCCAACTTTAAAGTTAAAGCATATCATTTTTAAGAATATATGATAATATGATATGATACTGTACTTATTGTTTGGTGAGAGGGATAAAAATAAATAGTCATGAGATAAAAAAATAGTAAAGAGATAAAATTTTAATATCTTGTTTGGTTGTCAAATTTGAGATAACTTATCCCACTAGTTGCATCATAGTGATGAGATAAGTTATCCCATATACGTGGGGGATAACTAATCCTGGGATAAATTGTTTCAAACCAAACGAATATGTAGCCTTGTCTTAGTCTAACTCTTAGGTCGTTTGGTGTGAAGTATGAGTTTTATTAATCCCGGGATAAAATTTATGATTATTTTATCCCATGTTTCATTGGAGGTATAAGATAATTCTTGGACTATTTATCCCACCATTTGGGATAAGTCAGCCCATATGTATGGTGGAATAATTTATTCCAAAATTAATTATCCCGAAATAACACGTTACCAACCAAATGACTCTGTATATAGCCAAAGGAACCTAGAACTCTATTTACTTTTAGTGTTTTGTACTTCCATTTTGTAGGTTAAAATATTTGTGATTTTCTATTTTTAGTTATTACTCGATTTGAATATATAAAAACATGATTAACGGTATACGTGGCATCTAATTTGAGGGTTATTCTACTACTAGTGGTGAAAATCCCTATTATTACGGATCCAATATAAATTATTTTTTAGTCTCAATTTATGTGATATCGATAGATTTTTTCTATATATTTTTGAAGATATTGTGAAATTATAATTGAAACAGCTAAAGAAATATTATGAAGTTTATTGAAATAAACACATCAATACGCACCTGTCTTGAAAAGATTAAATTAAAAAATCCACAATTTTTTTTATTGGACCCACCGAAAACTACTCAAGCAAGTAGTCAATATAAATTATTTTTAAGTCTCGATTTATCACCTAAAATAATTGATTAGGGTGATATAATAAAATCGCAACTGAAGTAGCTAAGAAAATGATTTATTAGGGGGTAATATTGTAAAATCACAATTGAAGCAGCTGAAGTATACACGTCAATTGACAGTTACCTACTTAAGTAGATAGCTGAAGCAGGCATGTCGACCGAGACGTATGTGTTTATTGCCACTTATGTATAAGTAGTAGATATATATATTTTACGTGCAAAAAAAAAAAAAGAAATCATACTTTAATCCGTAGAAATAATAGTTATCCATTATATATAGAAAATGATGTATAATCCATATTTCATTTAATATTCGTATTTGCATAGTAATGAACATCAAAATGATCAACCATCTAGAATCATAATAAACAACATGAAAAATTGTCTATGTCAACGGTCCCAAATGATTTATAAAAAGGAAAATGTCCACCATGATCAACATGTTTATTAATAATAAAAAATAAATATCTGTTTTATAATGTTAAATATCTCACGTGTTATGTTGACCCAAACACAAGAAATAAAATTTTAAGTTTTTTTTTAATGTTAAATTCTCATCACCTCATATACTTTTGTTGTTATATAGGATAATAAAATATGTTTGTTAGACTTATCAATTTCTTTACTTAATTATTAATTAAAAATAAAAATGATAATCATTTAGTTGAAAACGTGACAATTTTGTTTTTCTTTCCTTGTCTTGTTTGGCTTGCTGTTTAATTGAGAAAGAAAGATTAATGTCTGTCTAGTCATCCATAATCTCAAATAATTAAAATAAAAGTTTATGGGGTTATTGGTAATTATATATTTATTTTTTGGGTACAATTGGTGATTATATATGTAGCAGCACCACTTTTCTGACTCTAAACAAACCAACTAAATATAATTATCTAATGGTGTGTTTGGTATGATGGAACTATTTTTCAGAAATGTTTTTTGATATTTCCAATATTTTTGACAAAATAAGAATAAAGAAAATAAGTTTCATAAGAGACATTTTACATTAATTGTCTCCTCCCAACATTCGATATCACCCCCACAACACTCACACTCCTACCCTCCACTCTCTCCCCGACAGTGTTTGCCTATATTATATGAAATAGTTTTGGTATAATACGTTCTACTTACCAAATATATGAAAATAAGCTTAAAACTCACTTATTTTGATAATAATAATATTTTTTGTGAAAAAAAATTTCTTCATACCAAACATATCCTAAGAGGTCATTCGGTTACAACAACAACAATAACATATCCAGTGAAATCCCACAAAGTAGGTATAGGGAGGCTAGAGTGTACGCAGACCTTGCCACTATTTCATGGAGATAGAGAGACTATTTCTAAGCCCCTGGGCTCAAATATATCTGCCTCACGTGAAAGGAGAAAATAATAAATATAGAATAACCGTTAAAACGAAGAATTGAACAATGCCAATTCTACTAGAAAATGTTATAGAAGTAACAAAATATACAAAGAACAGTACCAACACAATCATAATAGCACAACTAATCATATGAAAAACTTAAAAACCGTCACAAGACAAAAATATGTAAAGGGACATTTGGTTAATGATTAGAATTTAATTTATTTATGTATTAAATCCTGCATAGCTACACCATGTTTGATAGAACTTTTTTGCTAGCAACTAAGAATTCCACATATCTATTACATTTTTAAATTATGAGAAAAAAATTATGTATTACTTTATACACGATAGAAAATAAAATAATACATAATTAACTAATCTTCACATAACTCTAATCATCAACCAAAGAGAGCTTAAATATTCCATTCATTTTCTTTTGTGGTTTAATCACCAAATGAAAAAAATAAAATATTAATAAGACCGCTTAAATATATCTCTAATAAAAGTCAAATCAAAACCACTCACTTTCCTTCCTCTTTCCCAACTTCCCATTCCTCTCCCCTGCATTTCTCTGTATTTTCCTTCTCCTATATATAAATCACTCTCCCTTCTCCACTTTTTCTCAAACTAATTTCCAATTTCTCTCACAATTTCTTGTAAATACATAATTTAATATGAATTCCGAAATGTCAGATTTCGATTTCGATTTCGACAGTACTTGTACTTCTCCTTATATAAGTGTACCTTCCAGTCCTCAACATTTTGGTACACCATTTTTTTACAGTGCCCCTACTAGCCCTACTCGTATCTCCGCCCTTCGTGGAGAAACAAACTTTACGCATAATGATGATGATGATATAAATGATTTTGCTTTTGAATTTAGCGGACATGAAACAACGGAGAATAGTACAATAGCAGCTGATGAACTATTTGATGGCGGGAAAATCAAGTTAAAGCCCGTTATACCTTTTGAATCTCCGAAATTGAAAGAAGTTGCAACAACTACTGCTCCAGCAAATGGTGATGATGGTCGTGGAAGGGAAAGAAATCAAAACTCAAAATTAAATTCTTCTGGTTCGCGTAGACACAAAGCAACGCGATCGTTGTCTCCTATGAGAGTATCAGATCTACTGTTAATTAACGAAAATCAAGAGAGTGTTGATTCGGAGAAAACAGAGTCCCCTGTTTCATCGTTGATATCGTTATGGAACAGAACATGGAAGTTGAAAGACTTGTTGTTGTTCAGAAGTGCGTCTGAGAATCGAGCTAGTAGCAATACGGAAGAGTTGAATAAGTACGCGTTGGTGAAGAAGGTACGTCAAGAAGACGCGAAGAAGGTGGGATCGAGCTCAAGGAGGAGGAAGACGGGTACCATTTCGGCTCATGAATTGCATTACAAGATGAAGAAGGAGGTGTTGAAAGATATGAAGAAGAAAACATTCTTGCCATATAAACAAAGTGTACTTGGTTGGCATGGTTGTTATGGTCTTGATGATACAATTTCAGTGTACATGAATCCTCGTCAGTAGTTTCTTCTTCTTTTTTTTTCACTCGGTGTTCGGTATTCATATTGGAGCTCGACTATATCTGAATTCGTGCAGCATATAGCTCCATTTGGGGAAAACACTCCCAACCAAGGATTTTTTCATATCCTGGGCTAAAACTCGAAACATCTGGTCAAGAGAGGAGCAACACCATCCACTACATCACATCCTTTGATGAATAGTTTATAATATGATTGTTTCCATGTGTAATTATTTATTTGTTTGATATAAACATTTTCCTTATCGAGAATTTTAGCTTGATGAGTTTAATTTCTAAAGTTATTGAATACATTTTGTTAGATAAGTGGAATTAGAAAGAACATTGTTTTAACTTTATAATGAGTTATTTTATCGAGAGAATTCGATTGATTGACAACTAGAATTTTTAGCTTGGTAAGAATTTGATCACGTAATAATAGAGTTATCTATATTGAGTTTGTAAAGAGCTAGTAAAAAGAATTGACGTGAGATGGACCTGAAGTTAAAATTAGTGAATTTAGTTGAGGATTTTTAAAAAAGAGCAAAAATAGTTATTGTTTATTAAAATTATGA
This sequence comes from Solanum aculeatissimum, assembly GCA_038996855.1. NCBI lineage: Eukaryota > Viridiplantae > Streptophyta > Magnoliopsida > Solanales > Solanaceae > Solanum > Solanum aculeatissimum. The sequence goes on along the minus strand of JBCEWC010004935.1, from coordinate 933 downwards.
TTTGTAGCTACATATTATAGGAGAGAGGAGATCGAGATCGAGAAAGGGTAGAGAGTGGAGAGAGGCAAATTGTATATGTATATTTGTCAAATTGTATGTGTATATCTGCCAAATAATTGTATATATGTAACCAATATACATATATATTTGTATATCTGACAAGCGAGATTGGGAGAGGAAGGAGAGAGGCGAAAGAGATAGCACAAAGAGTGGAGAGAGGGAATTGTATATGCATATCTGTCGAATTGAATATATATATTTGTCAAATAATTGTATATATGCAACTGGTATACATACGTATTTATATATCTGACAAGAGATTGCAGAGAGAGAGAGGAAAGAGGCGAGAGAGACGAAGAAAGGAGAGAGAAAATAGCAACAAAATCCTAACTACAAATATAAATTGTAATTTTTTCAAACTATAGTGATATAATGTAAATATATACCATATATCTGCCAAGTTATGTAATTTACTTCTTTTTTTTTTAATTTCCACTGCCACCCACTCCTCCCCACAAATGAGATACAATCTATATTTGTCGAATACAACCTGTATCTAGCATCTTTCTCTCCCAAATCTCACTTGCTTCTCGCCTTTCTTTCCAAGTGATACATCATATATGTATCAGATTGTACTCGTTGATACAACCCGATCTCTTCAAATTGGTGATGATAGTTGTAGCTCTCAATGGAAATTCATTATCCTCTCATTCCCAATAACCACATGTTCTATCCTGTCAAGAACATGTAAATAAAATGAGCCAAAATCTTCTATCAAGATAGTGTACAAAAATAAACAAATTCCACAAAACTCGACTCTTACTAACTTGTTTTTATTAGGAGAATTTTCATAAACAGCTAACTGTTGAAACTTAATAAGGCCAAATAGCTAAAGTTTAGGTAATTACAATTTATAACTATAGAAAGTGTAGC
>JBCEWC010004934.1:0-26063 GCA_038996855.1 Solanum aculeatissimum | reverse complement strand
CTCCTCATCTTGTTGAATTTTTTTTCAATGCTTTTGGGAATAGGGAAGAGACTCATCATGTATGTTGGCAAACCATCGAGCACTGATTTGGTGAGTGTCAATCTGCCCCCTAAAGAAAGGTACTGACTCTTCCATCTGGAAAGTTTCTTCTCACATCTTTCCAACACTCCACTCCATGCCTCTAGCTCTTTGTTATTAGCTCCCAAGGGGAGCCCCAAGTATTTAGTAGGGAGGGAATCCAGCTGGCAGCCCAAAACATCAGCTAACTCCTGCAAATTCCCAGCTTGATTAATAGGAAAGATGTGGTTTTTTGCCCAGTTCACATGTAGCCCTCAGACTCCTTCATAATTGTTAGATTGGCTCTTAGGTGTCTCAGCTGAGAAGACTCTGCATCACAAAAAATTAGGGCATCATCCGCATATAACAGGTGAGATATTTCAACATCTTCACCTCTGCCCGACTGAGCACTAAAGCCTCTCACCCACCTGTTTGCCTTTGCTACCCTGAGCATGTGGTTTAGACCCTCCATTACTAGGAGGAATAGGAAAGGTGACAAGGGGTCCCTTTGCCTGAGGCCCCTATGAGACTGGAAGAAACCTTCTGTGTCTCCATTTATTATATCAGAAAACCTTACACTGGAAATGCAGAAATTGATCCATCTACTGCCAAATCCCATGTCTTCTAGAATTTTAAGAAGGAAATTCCAATTGACATGGTCAAAAGCTTTCTCAATATCCAATTTGCACAGGACCCCTAGTTTCTTCTGCTTAGTTCTTGAATCTACCAATTCATTGGCCAACAAAGATGCATCCAGAATTTGTCCCCCTTGCAAGAAAGCCATTTGGTGTTCATCTACAAGCTTCCCTATGACTGATTTCAACCTATCAGTTAAAAGCTTAGAGATGATCTTGTAGACCCCTCCAATTAAACTAATAGGCTTGAAATCCTTAATTTGGTCAGCTCCTGGTTTCTTTGACATCAGTGCTAGAAAGGTGGCAATGAAAGTCTTTTCAAAAACTCCCTTGCGGTGGAAGTTGTGTATTGTTTGCATTAGGTCCTCTTTCAGAATCTCCCAGCAGGCCTTGTAGAATTGCAAGGTTAAACCATCAGAACCAGGAGCTTTGTCCCCATCACATTGTTGGATAACTTGCAGCACCTCTGTCTCTATAAAGGGTCTTTGTAGCCATTCATTTTCCTCATTGGTCACTACAGGGCAGCCTCTTAATACAAAAGGGGGTCTCCATGCTTCATTCTCAGTGTATAGGTTGGAATAAAATCTAACAGAGCATTATTTATATCCTCAGGCTGTTGGATTTCCTCCCCCTCTACATCCAATCTATCAATTGTGTTGTATCTTTTGTGAGCTGTAGCCAACCTCTGGAAGAATCTGGTATTCCTATCCCCTTCTTTCAACCAAAGAGCTCTAGATTTTTACCTCCACTTCTCTTCCTCTTGGTTTGCCAATGTTTCAAGTTCCACTAGGATTGTTGCCCTGACCATCATTTCTTCATCTGAAACCTCTCTATCTTCCTGTACTTTGTCTAGTTCAGCTAATTCTTCCATAAACTTACTTTTTCTTGGTGGCCATTTCAGCAATAGTTTCTCTGCTCCAAGTCTTAAGTTTTAGTTTTAACAGTCTCAGCTTGGTGCATAATTTGAAATCTGGCAAACCTTCAACCATGAAACCATGAAACCATTTCTCAACCATCACTATCCTATATCTATTGTTTTTCTGCTTTTGAGGCTGATATATCTAAGTCGAGAGTCTTTCAAAAACAATCTCTCTATTTCCATGAGGTAGTGGTAAGGTCTACGTACATTCTACCCTCCCCAGACCCCACTTGTGGGATTTCACTGGGTATGTTGTTGTTGTTTGTTGATGTTTCATTCTACTATTTTGCATACTGTACTATTCCATATGTACTTGCATCCCTTGGCCAGGGGCAGTATATCTTTTGATTGATGCAGACTCAAATATGCATACAAAAATCATGCAGCACACTAGGCTCTATATTCTCTACTTTTGGTGAGCCCCTCCTTTGTTCTTAGGGGCTTAGTCTCTAGTTTTAGTAGTTATGATAGATTGCTTGAGGTATGTCGGGGGCCTTGTCTCCATAAGCAGTACTTAGGCATTTTAGAGACTTCGTAGAGAGAGAGAGAGACAATCAATACGCAATCATGTCATGTACTCAGATTTTGACCTTCATGTCGTTTTACGCATAACATATGCAGTATTCTACTTTACAATATTTATTTCCTCAAATGCTTTAAATCATGTTTTCCCCTCATGTCTAGATGTGTGCTCTATGATATTTATGTCTTGTTATGGGTACGTTCAGGCCGGCAAATGGCATTGGGTGCCGGCCTCGCCCAAGGTGTACTCTTGGGGCATGACACTTACCATCTTTTTACTAGGTTGACAGAATCACCAAAGCAAGGTAACTTCTATAGTTTCCCACAGGGTCAGGTACTCAAAATCAGCTATAAGAGTATCCAAGTTTTGATGCCCTAATAGTAAAATTCCTTGTTAGAAAACTAACTGTAAAAACATCAAAGCAAAGACAATTTTTAAAAAAAAAAAAAAAAAAAAGAAAGAAAGGGCAGTGAAGCCAAGACCTGCACAAACTGAATACATAATGGAAACAAATTGTAAGATGAAATAGGAGATTTCTAAGGCATGGGAAAGAAGCTTACCCAAGTATTTTAATCATTCTCCTCAGAAGATCAAATTCTGAAGCTCCTGGGAACAGCGGAAGTCCTAGAAATAATTCAGCAACTATGCAACCGAATGACCACATGTCAATAGCAGTGGTATATCTGAGAAAGGATTAAGGTATACAATACATAACAATTCCAAATGACAAGGTACATCACTATATGGAAATAAAATATGAACACCCGGCATTTGTAATTGTCCACGTATGGTAAAAGACTGCAATAGAACCTCACATGGCTGGTGGCTCATGAACAATGCCCAACTCAAGATAGCCACATGTCAATAGCAGTGGTATATATGAGGAAGGAGGAAGGATTAAGGTATACGATACATATCAAATCCAACTGACAAGGTACATCACTACACGGAAATAAAATGTGAACTCCCGGCATTTGTAATTGTCCCCGTATGGTAAAAGACTGCAAAAATAGAACCTCACATGGCTGGTGGCTCACAAACAGTGCCTAACTTAAGATAACCTTCGGAGAAGAGGCACAATCATTTGTAGTGGATGTGCACTATGTGAGAGACACAATGAGGATGTCAATCATCTTTTTGTTCACTGCACGTACACTAGATAGATAGAGGAATTTGTTCTGAACACTGCCCGGATAAACTGGACAATGCCAACGACGTCAAGAGAACTGCTCCCATGCTGATACTGAAAAGGTTTGGGTAAGACAAAGATGAAAACGTGGATCATGGAACACTCTCCCTTCGACAGTATGGTGGACCATTTGGAAGGAAAGGAATACAAGGATTTTTGAAAGCAAACCAGAATCTGGAGTTAGTACCAAATACAGATGTTTATCCCAAATGTTTTTTTGGTGTAACAAAGCAATTGCAAATGATATAGAGACCATAATAGATTTTTTGAGTTCATTATATAATATGTAATGGAGCTACCCCTGGTAAATTCCTCACAGCACCTTCTGGTAGCTGGACTTCTAATACAATACCTTTTTAACAATCAAAAAAAAACTTTTGATGCCCTTACTGGGGACAAAAACTGGTCGCTTTGAACAGCGTAGCAAAATTTCCAAAACGGATGAAATCATAGTTGCAGAAGGTTAAGGAAGGACATGGACTTACCTTAATTTGAAAAAAAAAATGACATGCTTCTCCTATCATTTTTATCTAATTAGAGAATACCCACCTGATTGTTTGTGATTCTGCTGGCAAAACACGAGAAACTTGGCACATTTAAGACGAAGGACAGAAAACATTCAAATCAGATTGCAACACGAAGCTGAACAAAAAAAATACTATCAACTGAAAGCCTAGGGTAGTCACTACAAAATTCCCCACACAATGACAAATGCAGTCAAATTCTGGTTCAGCCTCCTGCAGACACTTCTATAAGAAAACGATGGACAGAGAAAGTAGGATCTAACTAATAACTCAAGGATACTGATATCCAAGGAGGACTTCAGGTGACCGATAGTACCGGCTCTGCATAAGAAGATATTGGTAAATGAAGAGATATTAGAGCAGTCAAGTAAACTTCAACAGAAAGAAGCAACAATCACCTGGATATAAGAGTAAACAGTACGATCCTCCGTGCATGCTGATCCAAAGTCTATAATTTTTACTTCAGCTGGCTTCACACTGACAAAATGCAAGAAACTAAGTGAAATGAAAAGTTAGTGAAGCAAAATGATATCTCTAACCTTGGTATCAGAGAAGCTTGCCTAGTGCATAAAAGAATGTTCTCAGGCTTCAGATCGCAGTGAATTATACCAGCATCTTTCATTAGTGCTAATCCAAGCAATATCTGTACACAACGGAAGGCAAACTTATTATAAACTTTATTACACAAAAAGACGTGGCCATCATCAGAAGTTCTACATTCAGACCAGCAACCAATTACCTGCTTCGAGAACAACTGGACAATGCTTAAAGACAATCCTCTAAAATGGTTCAACTTTATAAGCTCATAGCTGGAAAAATTAGAAATTTAAATCAATCAGAATGTTGAAGTCCGTAATAAATTAATAATAATCATACGAAACATTTTAAAATGCTGCTTCTCCTGCAACTTACAGATTTGTGTCAAGAAGTTCAAAAGCAATGCATAAGTGACGTCGATATACAAAGTAATCATAGATCCGGACAATATGGTGCTTATCATCAGGATCATACTTCTTATTTAACTGGAAAAAGAAAAAGGAAAAGGAAAGGAAGCTAATGATATCCACATCAACTTTACTGACAGCACTGAAAATACAAAACAAGATGAGTGATTTTTACTGTTGTCAGGATAGAAACTTCAACAAGTGCTTGTTGATAATACGCTGGTTGATTCTTGATGACCTTAACAGCAAGAAAGCCATTAAATTCTTCAACCCAGCACTTAGCAACCTGACCAAAAGTTCCATGTCCTAGCATATCCTTGACTACATACCTGTATACAGTGAAAACAGTACATAATTAGTCCAATTTGTGCCAAGTGAGGATTTACAAGGAAACTGTGAGTGGAATGAACTACATAGGTTTGAAAGAATTAAACTTTAGTGATCATCATATTGTTTCATGGAAAAAATCATAAAAATGACTGCCAACTGACTATAAAAGCACTCCAAATTAACGACACAGCAACACATTTGCTCATAACTGAAGAGAGAAGCATGCACATTCAGGTCGTTAAGTAGATAATCAAATATTTTATTTTCTTGCTCATGTAATTTAAATATTCAGATACATTTCTTCTTTTACTTTTTCAGGCAGGTCAAGCCGGCAAAGGCAGAGCAGTGTCACATGAAGAAAGTGCACTTGACCAGAAAATACATAAAGCATACAGCAAAGAAGTATTCAATTGCTATAATGAGACACCTACAAGCAAAATATTCCGGTTTATCCAAACTGGAGACTTTTGCAGGGGAAAAATTACAAAGAATCCCTCCTCTCTAAAGGTTTTACATATCAACCCTTGCAAAGGGCAATTAGGACCCAAAAATACATGATAGGAAATTGGGTGACAGGGAAGAGAGAACCAACCTTCTCTTTGTGTCCAAATTGAGCAACTCAAGATTGACAGAAAGAATGAGGTCTGAGTTTGCATTATCATGGCCATCATTCAACACACCAGCCGATGGGGACGTCAGGAATCTCTTTGGATTCAATTCTTCAGAGTAAGTGAATTGAGGATTGCAGATGCGGTATGTCTCAACAATATCTTTGGTTAACCTTGCCACAAACTGCAGTTTTGAAATCATGGTGTGATTAAAAAAACACTTTATTATTAATTAGGCTTCCAGGGCTTCATTAAAAACTATAAATAATGATAAAGCAAAATTGCAAAGATGCCGAATAATTGTCATAAGTTCACAAACTAGATGTATTTGAAATTCAGATGTAAAAAGATCGAAGGTGGAATTATCAAGTTGGAGATACAGCGATTAATGACCATGACCTGTATATCATTTAACTGAAAAGCAGACACCAAAATGCAATAAATGAAATATTTTACATGATGTTGAAAAAGAAAGAAATTAACATCACCTGATTCAATTATTATGTGGCATAGATTGATTGGACACAAAGTTTAAGAAATAAAAACTGACTTTTGAAACTTGAGGTCTTAAACATGCCATGATATTATACAGCTAAAAGCACGCATTAAAGAGAAGATGAGACACTTGAAAATAAACTGTTTCAAGAAATAGAAGGACGTCATTCTTTTTGGAATAGATTAGTAAGAAAATAGTGACACACAAAATGGACTGGAGGAGTACTTATCTTGAAGTTCTTCATACCCAAAAAAAATTTGGGATAAAAACAATGTCTTGCATTTTCTCTTCATCAATAATTGCAATCTTAATTTGGATTAAACAACCTAAAATCTAAATATAAAACACTAGAATGTTGACCCAACATGTACTTGTGATCAAAGTTCCCTCAAACATACTGATAAAGTAAAAAATAACCAGCTTAAGATACATGTGATGGGTATTTAGTTGAAGTACACTATAATAACAACTTAATAAATAGCTCTATTTAACTTAAATAACTAGTATGATAATAGTGATGATATCCATCATCATTTTAGAGAAGTGGGGAATTTATAAATAGAACCCTGGAAGGATGGAACTGAAACACTCATAAACATATGCAAACGTAAAGTCATTTATCACGAGAAGTCTAAATAGTCATCCTCCATACTCTCCCCAAAAGCAGCACATTTTCCTTTTTCCTAACTTCAACCCACCCCCAACCCAACCTAATCTTCGAGGATTATGGTGCACAACTATTTCCCATATCCCATTAACAAACTAACAAAAAACTAAACCTTACATCTTGTCTACCTTAGTCGTCTTCTTCACTGAGATTCCCTTACTTCACATAGGTCGCTCTTCTATCACGAATTCTGAAAGCAATTGTTGTAACAGTGTCCTATTAAAGATTTTCAATCTTCAAATGGTGCAGCCATCCTGCTCTCCCCTCAAGGAATAGTTACCGTATTCCTGCATATAAAGTGGAGCTTTTTTATCGCTATGCGTTATCATATGATTCGCTCGATCAACTTCTCTAATCTTGCATTACAGATTGAAAATAAGAACATCAAATAAGTGAGAACACTTGATATTATTACTCTAATCAGGTGATTCTCTCACCCCGTTCGAAAGAGAGATTGTTTTTCAACCATTATATTCTTCTTTCGAGTTTCTAGATAATTGCCTAACAAAGTTTATCCTTAAATTTCCTCCAACACCCAAATACTTCATTTGGAATTCAACAACCTGACATCCTCCCGACTCAACAACATGGTTTTACATTGTGCATACTCCACCCATCACCTCAAACTTCTGCGCATTAGTTCAGGGGTTGTTGGTCACCACCTTATATCAAACCAGGAACCAAAAACTTGGAGTTGCCTCACTTTTTTTAAATAACCGTGGTCTCTCCACGAGCTTGCATGTACCTCGACCAATTCCATGGGGCACCTACTACATCCATCCAAAACAAGTACGGAATAACTCTATACACCAAGGTTTGGTTAGATGGAAATAAATCACTTAGTGTTTTTGCCTCGATTGGGAATTGAACTTGAGACCGCATGGTTCTTAACCAACTTCATTAACCACTAGGTCATACCCTTGGATGTTGGAGTTGTCTCACTTAATCACAAACAAATAAGCAAATGTTATAATACACTTCCTCTCTTAGCCCCCTAGTACCCTTTTGCGACTCTCTGCTTTCCCCTCAGACTATTAAGGAAAAGCAAGGCAAGGAAACCTTAGTATGCACAAGACAAGCATATGACACCAACCAAAAGTGCTTTTTCAAAACCAGGCTAGTAAAAGGTCAGGAGCTCAATCAAAACTACACACTTCCCTCTCAGCCTGCCTGCTATTCGATGAAACTGTTAGACGAAGAAAACTCATCTTTCCGGTAGAGTGCAACCCACAAAAGTCTTCTCACTTAGAATAGAGCTAGTACTAGCAAAAAAACAAATACAATAGCATTCACCATTATGGAAAGTATCATTGTGGAAAGGCAATGATGTATTAATTTCTCCATTTTCATGATCATACACCTAATCAATATCTAGTTTAGACACCACCCTATCAATTTGGATCAGTGGCTTCATTTGCCATAAGACTAGCATCTAGTATATCGCACTTCTACCTTCTTCTTTTTCTTATATAAGCTGAACCAGACAGCAATATTCATTGAAATATAGCCAAATTTGACAAGTTCTGAAACAAAAGTTTCCACTACATCCCAACTTACAAAAGAACTGATACTATTTATCAGAGCTATATCCCCTAGTTGAACCATACTAATTACACCAGAATAAAACCCACCAACCCCAACAAAAAGCAAAACGAAACCCCATATCCTTTTTATTGACAATAAGACTTTGCAGACAAAACAAAAGTCAAAACCAAATCTCCCCTTAACCTCCAAAACCATACAAAGTCCTTCCTTGTCTCTTGAGTGCATAGACAACATCCATAGCAGTCACCGTCTTCCTCCTAGCATGCTCGGTGTAAGTAACAGCATCACAAATCACAATCTTCAAGAAGATCTTCAGAACCCCATAAGTCTCCTCATAGATAAGCCCACTGATACGCTTTACTCCTCCTCTACGAGCCAAACACCTAATGGCTGGCTTTGTGATACCTTGAATGTTATCACGGAGAACCTTACGGTGACGCTTTGCTCCTTCCTTTCCAATCCTTTTCCTCCCTTTCCATGACCTGACATTTTCAATCAACCTATAGTTTCTCTGATATTGAAAGCTTCTGAATTTGTAAGAGAACTAGGAAAGACAATAATATCTCAATTCTACATTCCTAACATAGTTAAATCTCGTAATAATTGCAAACATTCCTCTAGGAAAATAGGTCAAGAATACTTGATATCCATAGCACTTCTTAACAATCAAGACAATAGTCAGAGAGCTGAAGCTTCACCTGAACGTACATGTGCGGTAGAATTGCTCCAACAATACATAACATTCTCTTTTCAACTTAAAGCAACAACAAAAGATGACAATATTGAAACATAGGGCACAATATCTTTTTCCCAATAGTGCTTTTGCACTATATTCTCTTCAAAAGGTCGCTCAAGTGCTTCCTTTTACTTAATTATTTCTATCGAGGATGACATTTTCATTTTATATTCTCTTCATAGAAGGATTAATAATATTATAGATTCCCTCCTTGATTTCACTAAACTTGCAACTCAAGTATTTTGGTTTGGTCTTTGCTCAACCTGACCCTTTAGAATCCAGGGTCTATCTCTGAATCTTAAGCTTAGCATTAACTTAGTCACCAATCTCCAAACATCCAAATCTTACACACTCAACTATTCCACCGAGTACATGCTACCCGGGAAACTCTACCTGCAAAACTTGGGCAATGAGAACAAACCACCAAATTTATCACTTGGCTAAAATCCTTATTCTTCCACAATATTAATCCCTCTTCACTAACCGCTAAATACACCTTTAGGTACTGAGTAAGTTGACTTATCTTTAGAGATTTTCCTTTTAACGTACACAAAAGAAAGGAAGATTTACTTGACGACAAAATCGCAACATCTCAAATCATGAAATCATCTTAGTTTGGAACTTTCAGCAACTTGAAAGTTTGCAAATGAATTGGTGTCAATAGAGCTTTAATTTTTCATTAAAATATTAAAGGTAATGACTCAAATGATATGTGATATACATACACGAGAGTTCATCATACTCATCCTTTCCAACAACATAGATGCTTACATCTCTGAGTATTGTGTACATGATGTGAACTGACTTGTGGCAAACCAGTAGAAGTTCTTCATTCTTGACGGCTTTAAGATTCTCCGCACCCAACTTAACTAATTAGAATCTCCTAAGCAAACGCTCCTTTGTTGGTACTCCATCAAAGCATTCGACGAGAATGTTGCCCTCGGAATTGGCAAATAAAACCGCTAGAAGCATTTTCTAATCCCTTCTGAACGCAATTATCTTCTAATTTGATCAGCAAATTCAGATTGAAAATTGCATTTTTCCATGTATCATTTGTGTCACCTCACACAAAAAAGTGCCTTGCATATTATTTGTCATCTTTCCTATTAGACTTTATTCAGTGCCTTGTCAAAATCATTTGTCAAATGTTTAAACAAAGCAAGCTATGTATTGATTATTGAGAAAACTTGCTTTTTCCCTCATCTACTTATCTCATAGCTTAATATAACACTGGGGGCCACCTCCTTGATTACCACAACAATTTGTCTAAGCTGGCTGGCAACCCCAATCAAGTCTACTCAAAAATCTTCTAATATAATGATCTTTTAGCATATCCATTGTATCTCTAATAATGGTTCTGAGTTTACTGGCAGACATCTATAATGAGTATCACACTCCAACAAGATCTTTAGTACTTATGGCAGTCTTTTGCTTACCACTGTCTGTCTCTCCTAGGCCTCATGACAGCCTATCAATTTATCTGATTTATTCCTTGTTCTTGCTAGTGATGATGCTCCATATGAATAGAAGTGTAGAAAGCAGAGTTCTAATGAGGACTCTTTATCATATTTGCTGGCATTCATTTGTAATCTTTCTTCAATGCCTCATGCTGCTAAAACTATTAGAAACCACCATTATGCATATTGCAATTGGTTCCCAAAGATGTCCTCCATTTCACATTCCCCACCATCACTTTTCCTTTGCTTGCAGTTGATGTATCATTGAAAATCACCTGACCTCCTTGCTACCACAAATCTGCATGATAACCTCAACAACAACAACCTAGTTTCTGTAAAGCATCTCAGTGGATACAAAAAGAGGTGATTGAACAAGTTGGGAGATTTCAGTTCCTATAAAGTTATATCTGAAAAAGTATTTTTCCTACCAAGGTGAAATGTTTCACATGGTCGGTGGTAAAGAGAACTTGCCTTACACAGGAAGTGACATAGGAGAACCCAATTGCAACTGGTGTCGAGGTGCTTTCTCTATATCAAACAGAGGAAAGAAACAAGCATTTGTTCCTACAATGCAACTTCACTACTCAAAGACTTTTCCCTAACCTCACCAAAAATAGGTGGATCACGCCTGAACATACAGCTGATTTGCTAAACTGCTGGATCAGAGGGTAAGGAAATAAAGGTCAAAAGAGATGGTGGAGATTATTCCATCTTGTATCTGGTGAACTGTGCGGAAGGAGAGAAATGGTAGGTGCTTTGAAAACAGATCCAGTTTCATTCAAAAAGTTAAATGGAAATGCATTATATCTCTATGTTTCTGGCGCAATCAGAAGTGCATAGAGGATATAGATCAACCTGTAGATTTGATAGCACCTTTGTTGTAACTTTTTGGAGGTTGCCAACATAGCATACCCTTAATGCTGAGGAATAAAATTTAGCAGTTTCATTAAAAAAAAAAAGGGGGAATGTTGATGAGTATAACTTTCCGTAAAGTTCGGTGATAGGTATTTCTTCTGCGAATTTACCAACAAACAGAAGTTTCTCATGTGATGCCAGTGTAAAGCTATCCACGACACTCAACAATTGTAGATCACCTATGAAGTCAACAATTCTAGAATAAGAAATCAAATGTGGAGTATCCTCCACTATACTCTATAAATTGGAAACACAATTAAATGTCTTAAGTCCAAACTCTCTCTAAAATTTTAATAATGTCAATATGGCAACAAGCTTCATTTTGGGTTCTGCGTGGAATAAGCTCTTTTGTGTTCCCTTTATTTTTAATCAGTTGTGAAGACAAACTTAAATACACTTCAGTTGTGTCTTTCTGTTTTACTTGGGATCAAAAGCTTCCTAACGTATCATTATTTATGCCAAGGAGCTAATGCAAAATATAGAGTGGTGTTATGGAGTTTTAGTGTTTGCATTATAATCCCCTAAGGAGGGGCAAAAACTTCTTTATTATTCCTCCTTTTGTTTGGTTTCCTTTCAAGGGTCTGCTGGAACTTCTTGCGCATCTCAATCAAGAAATTTTTCATTTTACCTATCTGGAAAAGAAAATGTTAATGATCAACTCTTATCAATAGTGTTCTGGATGCTTAACAGCCTATGTTATCTCCATTTACCCTGCTTTTGGGGTGAGAAGAGATTGGACAAATTCAGAAAGGACTCCTATGGCAAGGTAGTAGAGAAAAGGAAAGCTTATCATTAATGAAACATAACATTGTCATTGCTAGTGGGGAAAAAAGAGAAAAAGGATAAAACGGTTTTCTTTACTTCAAGTAACATTTTTTGATGTGCATACAGAGGATGCCGATAGTTGGGAATGGCTAGTCAACAATTATGAAACTAAAACAGAAGTTTGCTAATGACATGATTGTGGAGATGTAATAAGGAATAAGCCCTTCGGGAAAAGGGATTCTAACCAAATACAGGATGTTGGATGATCGGTGCACAAATAGGGTAGACCGATTCTCACAGGATGGGGGGTTAAAGGCATATCATATAGCTATGGCCTTTTACTCCAGAAAGGATAAGTCCCAAATTGACAATGCCAGAAAGATCTCCTTATGCAATGACCAGAAAGATACACTAATGCAAAATCTGCTTCCTTTCTAGAGATACTGTAACTGCCTGTGAAACTTCTACAGCAACAGAGTGCTGCCTAGGCACTAAGAGAGAGGTGGAAACCAAATATTGTGAGGTTATCCCCCTAACTTAAGGAGCTTACCCCAAGCAAGATTGCTCTACAAGAGAGATACTAATAACAACTAACACGAGTTTACCTGTTTGAGTCATCTTTTGTTGAAAGAAGGGGCTACCTCGATAAGCATGTTCCAATTGATTCATTATTGAATGTCGGAGTAATCCTGTTAGTTCAGGATATATTCTTTTTACTAATGTGAAAAAAAAAAAATCCCCACAAATGTTGCATACTTCTTTCTTTTCATAAGGAGGAGGGAGTTACAATATGACCACCCTTAAAGGGCATATTATATGGGAGTAGAGGCACCTCTCAACTCATTTATCATGATTAGAAGGAAGCTGTCAGAACGAGAGCCGAAGCATCACTTCCATCTCTATACGACACATTCCAGTCTAAAGAGTAAATACAGCAGACATTCCATTGAAATAGTCATAAACCTTACTGCTGATGTCAGCAAAACTCAGTGACCCATACTCACCCCTCCTTAGAGCTGATGTGGCATACACTTATCATCCCTTACCAAACCAACCATATATTGGACGCCTACTCTCAGAGCTACAGCTTCAGCTATAAACTTTTAGACAAATTAACCAATATTCTATCTTATTACTAGCAATATGATCTATGTTTGAAGCCCCGCCCAGGTGCACTCCCAATATCTAGATTGACCTGCCTCAAATGGGTACCTTTCTTTGTCATTTTTGACTGTGGGTTGAATAAAACAGACAGAATAAACATGGCTACTTCAGACTGCCATTCGATGAGCTTAATGATTAACATTCAACTCTAACTACTTGTGACTTTCTACAGATACAGAAAATCATAATCTAAAATTTGACTTCCAGGGTCTCATTCATTGCTAAAACTCAAAATTCAGCAGGCATTAGTTTTATCTCACCCCAATCGATAAAGGCCCAAACGCAAAGTGGAATAAAGTAAACAGTTTTGGAAAGGAGCACTTACAGGTCTTCTAACAACTACCCGCAAACTTTTGGGGTTAGCATTTGCCTGAACAACAGGCAAAAAAGGACCAAAGACTCCGTGGCTGGGACGCCATGATAGCCCTGCTGCCGCAGCAGTAGATGACGACGATGATGTTAAGGTTCCCTCAGCTACCAAGTCCGAGGAATCAGTGGCCTTAGAGCTAGTACTGGCCTCATCCATGAACGCACCTCCGCTTAATAAACTTTTAGTATTACAACAGAAACAAAAATCTAAAGCAAGGACATCATCGGATCAAATAGCACCCTCATGTAACGCATTAATCTTCCGGCAAACACGAGGAATTTCACCAGAAGATTCTAATCCCATCCTCATTCACCCAGTTTTCCGTCAACAATCAATCAAACCATGATCTTTACCATCAACAGATCCATCCGTCAAGATTCTCAACTCATTCCTCCACGGAGATTAACTCGAATCGATTTTCCCCCTTTTCGGTAAAAATCTCGTTTTTATCAGAAAAGATGACGATTGATAGAGAGAAGAGGGTATCGGCGGTGAGAAATTGATCGAAGAATTAGGTGTAATCAACAAAGCAAATGGCGATTGAAGGATTTTGTCGAGTGAATCTGAGGTACAGGAAGTGTCAATTTGGAGAGAAGAGGCAGCCACCGTCGCTGGAGTTTGCTCCAGATGGGATTTTTCAGTTTTCTTTCTTTTTTTGTTTTCGATGTGGGCAAAAACCCGTTGTGTCACAGCAATAAGATTATGTAAATCTTTTATTTAAGCTTGTATGTATTATCTTTGTTATTTCTAATTTATTATTACTAAAAAATACAGTAATATACAATTATTCAACATATTATTTGTAGAGGAGTTGTTTTACAATTGTACATATATATGATTGATTTGGTATATGTAGGATGTGATGTAGAAAAATAAAGTAAGAGAATTGAGATAATAATTGATCAAAGATGAGTGAATATAATCGGAGATGTTGATAAGCGGATTTAAGATTAAAATTTATAGAATCCAAGTGTTACTATATATATATTCAGTAGATTTCTCGATAGATATGCAAAAATTAGATTAAAATGTCGGATTATGTTGAAATTGTACTTTTCATTCTAGATTTATCTTTAAAGAGTATGTGATAATCAATTAGATCTCCCACCAATGAGTATATAGTATTTTTTTTCTATGATAGAAACATGGTACTATAACGCTTGAGTCAAGGACAATAATAATGGAAAACATACAAGATAAAATATATTTGTCTTGTAATTTGCAAGTGTGTAAATTGTGTTAGATGTGTTCAATGTTATATATAGAACTGATTTCATCGTTCATATAGGGAGTTTCTAATTTATAAGCATTGATCTTATAAAGATCAAATTTTAATAGTCCCTAACGATGAAAAATGATTATAATGACAATTCTCATATATTTAAGCATTAGGGGTAGAGGTAGTTGAGGAGTCCATAAGACTCTCAACCTTACTTGGTTAAGAGATCAGTTGTCTTGCTACTTAGATCATGGTCAACATTGTATATCATCCTCGTTCTACAAATCAATTATTTATAGGTCGTGTAAGAAATTAGAAAGGGGTGTTGAACCTTGTGAAGAAAATAGAGAAATAAAGTTCATCTCTTAGCCTAGTTCATATCCACAACTGACGCAATTTGTATCAACACCTCATCATTACTTTCATTTTAAATTTAATTAACAGCGAAGCAATTTCATAATTTAAGTTTTTCTTAATTTGTTGGCCTCTGTAACCTCGAACTCCATTTCTTTGTAGTTTTCAGATTCAGCTAAGTGGCATTGTAATCATAACATACTTTGTTTTACTTGACTCATGGTCTGCACAGGTTAAGGAGGAATACTCATCGTTTATAACATTGGCTACTAGAATATCTAATCGTGTTAGTTTTTCATGCTTTTGCACATCAATGTCGACAGGGACCTAAGAGTTATCTTCGCTTTTGGCATTAAATCATAAATCTCTTAATTTTATCTTTACATATGAAATTTTACTTTCTTCTGATTCGCTCAAGTGAATTAGTTTTCAGAATATTTTGTTAGATACTTGATATAGAATGATACATAGAATGATAGATACTTCATACTTAAAATTAAGGATTTATCAATTGATACCTGAAGAGGGATTTTTCTATTTTTTTTTAGAATGATAGATATTTGATACTTAAAATTAAGTGATGCATTTAGGTACTTGATACTTTAAGAAAGAGTGTTTGTTTTTATCAAACTACTGGTAATTGATACCTGACATAAGTTTTATGTGTTTTTGTCTAGAAGATACTTGATACTTAAAGTTAGGTGCTTGATTCGGGTAATTGATACCTGAAGAAGGATTTCTCATTCACACCATCAAAGACTGGATTTCCAGAATGACACAACAAAATTAATATATTCATACCTTCTCTTCTCTGTTCTTTTGAAAACGGAACTAAGAAGACATGAAACTAACTAAATGATAATTTCTCCGGTAGCATCAACCACGAAAATAAAAAAGGAATCCAATGATATTGAATTCAAAATTTGAATTTGTTTTTCTAAAGAAATTCAATGAGTTTTTAAAAAAATGAAAAATAGATTTATTAACATTAATTAGCTTAATTTATGATTCAAAATTTATCTCTACTTTTTAATGAAGGAATCTGTTAGGTTTTTTATGAAAAGAGTTTGAATAAGTTTAAATAACTTAATTTATGGAAGAAACAATATACAATTAACATGTATCAACAAATGATTTTTTTAAGGAATATTTGGTAAATTTAAAAAGAATTTATTCCTAACGATTTGCGTACAAATAATTTTACATTTTATTTGGGGAATTGCTAGTCCTTTATTATGTGTGACCTCTAATTGGCTTGTGACCATAAAGGGGAAGGGATGACGAAGGCTCTGTTTGTGAGGCCAAATGTGGCGGCGCTGTGTATCCGGCGGTTGAGCAGCTCGGTTCAGCCACGTGTACCTGCAGTGGTGAAATGTTATTCTATTTCTGCCAATTCCTACCGGCCGATGAAGCTCCTTCCCCAAACAGGGTTGAAGAGTGAGGCCTTCGCTGGTCGTCGGAGTTTCAGTATTCGGGCAACTAGCGATACTGGCAGTTATGGCTCAATTGATTCTCCTCTTATGCAGTCTATGGAGAAAAAGGTTAAATTCATTGACCCCTTTTAAGTATACTGAGTTTTTGAGCACCATAAAACTTGGGATTTGTGTTTTGTTTATCTGCTTTGTGCTTTCTACAGCTAGGGCACTGCTAAATTCTATATAAAGACTAAAACTGTAGGGATTACTATGAGATTTTGTTTCGGGGCAATTGCTAAATCTGACCTCAAGAAGTGTTCTTTTTTCTTTTTTTTTGATGAATAAACAGATTTGATAAAAGGCATTAGGAAGATGCAATAGATACAAAATGTTGATCTGTTCAGCTCATTTCTAATGTATACTCACGAGCTAACAACAACAATGTAATCCCACTTATGGGGTCTAGGGAGGATGGGATGTACACAACTGTTTCCGATACACCCAGTGGCGGAAGTAGACATACAATAGGGGATTTGATATTTATTATATATGTGAAAAATTATTTTTACCATATGTAATTTTATTTTTTTCTGATTTGCACCTTGTGTCCGAGTCTCTTAGAGACTCGACTAATCCCGGGGGTGCACAGGCCCTCGGCAAGGAATTTTCCGCAAGTGCACCACGGGTAATTCAGGTTTTACCTAGTCCGATGACCCTCAGAAATTGTTTGCACCCAGTGGGTTTCGAACTTGAGACCTTGAAAGGGAGTAGACCCCAAGGCTCAAGTCTATTACCATCAGGTCAACCCCTGAGGGTTTAAATGAAACCCTTAATTACGATGTAGCTCCGCCACTCGATACACCCTCGACGCTAAAGATATGTTACCAAAGCAGAATTGCAAGGTACTAAAGAACTAACGAAATCCAAAAAACAGTCAATACTAATTACAGAGGAAAACTTGCATCTACTAAATATATTCATCAAGCATCTAGTCTTCAGGATATTGCTTGGAGTTGAAATTTCATTAAAGCATCTTCCATTTCTTTTTGTCCAAATACACCAGAAAATTCAAGCAGGTACCATCACCCAGGTTTTCTTGATGGTTTTATCAGCTTTCCATGAACTCCAACTTTCATAGAATTCTCTAGTGCTGAATGACATTGTCCAAAATGTTGATCTGATCCCAAGACATTTCTTTTTTGTTCCTTACTCTCTTACTTTTTTTCTAAATTTTTTTTTGAACTCTCAAACATCTGATGATCGAGTTTTAATCAGTCTCACTACTAGATAGACTAGTTTTGAAAGATAAGCAGGGTGAACTGAATAGTACGTTGAGTATCTAAGAAAGAGCAGCTTAAAACCTTTCAAAGAATTAGGAGGAAGGAATTTGGACAAAAAAGGAAGAACTTGAGGTGTAGAACACAAGGGGCCTTTGATGCAGTGTTCAGGTCGTTTGAAAGGGCACATATTAAGAAGAAAGCATCACTGAGTATATGCTGTCTTGCAAAATCACTTAAAAGAAGGAACCTGATAAGGATTGACTTCGACATTATTAAGTATTCCCATATTTAAAAAACCCCCTAATATTCATGATATTTATTACAATGGTTAATTATGTAGTGTGGAAGATGTTTTCTTATTTGTAGAATTGAAGATGTTAGGATCTGAGAAGAAAAAAGAACAAGAGAAACAATGAATAAAGCAACCTCTAGATATTCAGTGAATCATATGATGAAGGCAATCCCCCCAACCCCCACCCCAGTCCCAGGTACATGCCATGGATTTGAACGCAAATGCTTGGTACTTAAGTGGAGAAGGAGGGAGGATCAAGTTGATCATCCACCAAGTTCTGAACCGTGCACCACTAACCCTCAAGAATTTCTTGGCTGTAAATAGGGTAGCGGCTGTGGGTTCCCCTTGTTATATAAAATAAATAAATCAAAAGATAAACTGACCTACCTAGGATCACAAATGCTACATATTTTATCAAAGAACCAAATAGTGCGTTGGTGTGACGCAACACCTCGATCCATGTGCCATGAACTATTAAAGTTCAGACAAAGATTCAATTTTGTAGGCCCCACCGGAGTTGTGATGAGTTTTAAGTGTGTGTTGTAAGCGGTTGAATGACAAAGAAATACATAGATGGTGAAAAACTATTTGGACTATTTAATCACAAGAGATAAAGCGGTGCACATTTCTTGACGTAGTGTCGGTGGGTGGGGATAGAAAAGTACTGCAAAAAAAGCAGTATCAAGTATTAGGGAAATCACACAATATTCATATCGGTGTCATAATGAAGTTAATAGAACTATGTGTATATAAAGACTTGATCAAATTAAATAGAAGAAGCATAGTTTGAGTTTTGGACTAAACTTGTGAAATTCTTTTTTGTTTCAAGGATCCTTGAACTTAGTTTACAATATTCTGAAATTACTTTGAGGTGTTTCGATAAGCTTATGAAATTGTTGGATTAGCCGATTAAAAGTAATTGATAAGCATTGACGGTTGAAAAACACTTTTACATGCTGAAGCTTAATATTTATATAAAAAATTACAAATCTGGATAGAAGTGTTGAAATTGATAATAAGCCGTTAACATATTTGGTAATATCTTGATAATCACATTTTATGTTCAAATGATTGAAATGTCCTTCAAGCTATTTACCAAATAATAAAAAATTTAATTGTACTATTTACAAATATGGAAGAATGGCAGAAATAGAATGGGGAAAATAAAATATTAGAGGAGTAGTGTTTCAGAGATTACAATAGATATTAAGGATAAATCGTAAAAGGCTCAGTAAAAAGAAGAGCCCTCATAAGCTATAAAACCAATAGTTAGGCGAGACCAATTCATGACTTTAGGCGACGTTTACCAAATGCTTAGATAAGCCAAAAAAATGTTTACAAGCTAGTTTGACCAACTTATAAGCTTAGAGCGTGTTTAACTAAGCTTATAAGCTGGTCAAATTGGGTTATAGACACTTTTTAGCTTATCTATGCATTTGGTAAATATCAAAGTGTTTATAAGCCAAGTGCTTATAAACCAAAACTAGTCATAAGTTGGTCTTCCAACTTATGACTTTTTAGCTTAAGCAATTTTGGTTTGACAAAGTATTTACGATTTATTCGTAATAGTTTACTAATCCCTCTCTTGATATGGTAACATATTGTATTAACCAAAAAGAGCTAAGCCATAATTACATGTAACGAGAGCAAGCTAATCTAAGCAAAAAGATCGATAAAGACTCTTAACAAATGCATTAGAGTCTCGATATTCTCTATGTACTCTTGTTTACACCATAAGCTTAGGGCGACTAATTTATGACTTTAGGCAATGTTTACAAAATGCCTAGATAAGTCAAAAAGTGTTTATAAACTAATTTGATCAGCTTATAAACTTAGTGGGTGTTTGACTCATTTGGATTCATTTTTTTAAGCGGCTTATAAGCTAAATGCTATAAGTTATAAGTTGAGAACACCCAACTTTTGGCTTTTGACTTTTTTTTTTGTGTACTTTTTAAGCCTAAAAGAAAGTGCTTAAAAGCACTTTTGTGTTTTCTAAACACTTTCAAAAATAAAAAAGAGCTTAAAAACCAAAAATTACTTAAAATAAGTCAATCCAATCACCCGCTAAGTTTATAAGCTGGTCAAATTGGCTTATAAACACTTTTTAGCTTATCTACGCATTTGATAAACACCAAAGTGTTTATATGCCAAATGCTTATGAACCAAACTTGGCCAAATGTCATAAGTTGGTCATCCCATACCAACTTATGACCGCCTAACTTATGACTTTTCAACTTATAAGCAATTTTGGTTTGATCTAGTATTTATGATTTTATCCTTGGGTACTTTTTTTGTTTTTTTGATAGGGTAACATATTGTATTAACCAAAAAAAGCTGTTATGCTATGATTACATGTAATGAGAGCAAGCTAAGCTAAGCAAAAAGATCAATAAAGACTCTTAACAACTGCATTAGAGTCTCAGTATTCTCTATGTACTCTTGTTTACACCAAAAATAAAAAAGTAAAATACAATTAAGCTTTATCTTCTGGATTGGGTTGTTCTTTCCTTCAAAGCATCTTAAATTCCTTTCCCTTCAGATAGTCCACCATATACAACTTAGTATCACACTCAATCTTGTTTTTTGGTCTATGGTTTGTCCTCTTTTGTTTACACTGTAGGTCATACCTTTTCTAATTCTTAACATATCTTTTCCAAAACAAAATTTCTTACTTTCTCTCCACTTCGTATCTGTTGTTCCTCCATTTCTTTACACGGATACTTTTGAATTATATTTTTTTTCAAATATTTTAAGGATATTTTAGTCATTCTAACAACTGAGCAACTTATCAACAATTTTTTATCGAACACATCAATTGCTCATTAACAATTTTAACACTTCTATCCAAATATGTCACTGCTTATTTATAAAATCAGTTTCAACACTTTATAATACTTTTCAACACATGAAACTTATCTGCTATTTACAATTAGCTAATTCAAATAGGCTATCAAACACATAAGTTGGTCAAAATTGGCTTATAAGTACCTTTTGAGTTAGTTATGCGGTTGGTAAATACCAAAGTACATATAGCTATGTGCTTATACGATAATCATCCAAAAGGCATAAATAGGTCACCCCCAACTATTGTAATAATCTACTTATTAGTACTTTTATTAGTTTGACCAAGATTATATGAATTTGTCCTTTATATTTTTTCTAATTCTCGAAATACCATTTCCAAAACAAAATATCCTCTTCATTGTATATATGTTTCAACCCTTCTGTTCAAACACATGATTGTGCATTTATAAAGGGATAATTACATGAAATGACCATTCAGGTTCATTTCAATTACCAAAAATGGCCATTCGGTGTGTGGTCATGTATACTTAGTGTATATTTCATGTATGTCAAGCTATATTTAGCTTTTGAGTGTATCATAATGTATATTCAGTGTATAACTCATGTATAAGTAGTCTATATTGTATAGTCAGTGTATACTTTCTACGTCTTTTGACAAACTATATTGTATAGTCAGTGTATATTTTCTATGATTTGGCTATTTTTTATATAAATAAAACATGCCTACGTTTGTTATAAACTAATTAGTTTATTGTATTTGAAATTTCCCCTTTATGAAATCAGTTTCAACACTTAAATGTGCTTATAACCACTTAATATGCACCCTCTATTCTTTTTATGTCCGACAAATTTGTGTGGAGTCGGCGGTTTGGCCCGACCACAACCTTGGAACTCGAGAATGATGGGCCTGCCCCTTTATTTTTCTCCATTTAAATGCTGGACTGAGGTTGCTTGGCGCATGACTCAAACTTTTGACCTAACAAGTCCCTCAACCTTTGCCAATTGAGCTAAATGCCAGGGCATCTATAACCAACTAATCCAAACTGTTTCATAATTGGCTCTTTTTTTCCCTCAATAGTCATATTTATAGTTAATCATATACAACAAAGTGTAGAATGCTAATTCATTATGACATATATGTAACTAAAGCATGGCAGCAAAAGTTTAAGCACATCACCGTTAACTTTCTCAAAAAAAAAAAAAAAAAAAAGTTTAAGCACATCATGTCCACAATTACAGTTCTGGTGAAGAACTTCTCTTCCCTGTCCTCTCTTTTGCAATCAATTTTGCTGCAAAACCAACTGATGTATCTAATTGTCCACCTCTTTCTCTTTTGAGTGTGATTTCTATGTTATGTATGCCCGACTCCAAGGGCATACCAGTTGAAGTAGATTCTTCTTTTGAGATTTCATTCCGTCACACGTGTCATTAAACTTTTCATATTTGATCTTTTTAACGTTTTTGTCATTTTTGTCATGGTTACATTAACAAGACTGTGACCTTAGATTACATTAATAAGGGTGGTTGTACTTAGCCTATGCTACAATTGGCTGTACAGATTCCATGCTACTGTGATATCTGCCTGGGATATTACATTCATGTCCTTTGTGATAGTGTCACTTCTATCAATATAATATAATTGTCCGGTTGAGATTTAAATATGTCAACAGATCAAGGAACAGTTGAATGCAGACACAGTCATAGTGAAAGATGCTTATGGTGATGGTCGGCATGTCAGGTGAGGTTTCTTCTCTATTAGATGGTGCATGCATTGGATGGGAATACGAAGCTGGTTTACCAAATCAAGTGGTGACCATATTTTTTGCTAGTTCTATAGTCATTTTATTTCTCTCTTTGCAGCATTGATGTAATCTCTTCAGCTTTTGAGGGACAATCTGCTGTGAATAGGCAGAGGATGGTCTACAAAGCCATATGGGAAGAACTTCAGAACACTGTGCATGCAGTTGACCAGATGACTACCAAAACACCGACAGAAGCAGCTGCAGGGAAGTGATAAGAGGCACAAACCTAGGAGTATCAAAACACCACCCGAGTCCACCATGTTATTTTCAAGTCGCAAAACTTTTCAATTTGATATCATATACAGTTACTATGAGAAAGAGAACATGGAATGATGTCAACTTTGAAGTAGTATTGCTTTACATTGTTAGTTTGAGTTGAATGTGCCTGTCCAAAGTAAGAAAAGTTCAAGGGCTTAACACCATGGATAGGGTGAAATTCTGATGACAAATAAGTACTTCAAGAAATTGGTTTTGACCATTTGCTCAGTATAGTTACAGAAATTTGGAGGTGAAAGAACCTTCAACTTATTGTGGTCGCCAACTTTTTACATTTAATTTAATTTTTCCAAAAATGGAGCCATATTATTAATATATTGTATTAAAGTTAGTCATGAAATACCATAGAGTCATTACATAAGTTACTGCTGCTTTATTAAGCAACTCCAAAAATTGTCTTCCTTAGAACAGGGGACAAACCGCATAGAGGATTATACTAGCACTTGTGGCTTGGCATGTTGCACATATTAGCACTACGTAAATTAATTGCTCGCAACATTCTCATTAAATTTTGATGCATTATTGTAGTAGAAAAGACTATTTTTTTTATGATTTCTGTTTAAAGTCAGATGGTTTAGGCACAGCTAAAACATATGCGTGAAACACAATTTTCTTGATGCTTACATTTGCCAAACAAAATGACGATAAAAGTAACAAAAAATTGCAGAATGTGTGGGTACAATAAGTTGGCTTGTTTGAAAAGCAAAAGAACAAGAAAAAATGCGTTTCAAAAGCTATAAATCAACTCACCATTAACGTCGTCAACTTGTCTTGCGAGCCCAATTGAATGGTTAAATATCAAACACGTTACCCTTCATTTTTATATATATTCTCTTAATTAATAAGTAGCAGTTGAGTTGCTTCATCGTCACTGTTTTGTTTCTCTTAGCTGCTTAAGCAGACAACAGATCGACGTGCTTACTTGAGCAATTTGAAGGTATATTTGTAGTTTCTCGCAATAACTGAGCTGCTTTAGCTGCCTGCTTGAGTGGCCTGAGGGTATATCCATAGTTTCTCGCAACACCTGAGTTGCTTCAGTAGCCAGAGGGTATATCTGTAAATTTTGTATGATTATTCCGTTTTAATTTATTTGTCTTAATATTAGTGATTTACATATATTTAACAATTAGTAATTTTAAATGGTTTTAAAAAATTTGTTACATAGGAGCATAAAAAATATCATAAAATAAAAAAGTCATAAATCACAAGAATTAACAACTTAAAATATTTTTAAAACATATAAAAAGTTTAAATTTTTTTACTTTCGAAATTTTAGTCGTGTCACATAAATTGGGCCAAGAGGAGTAAAATAAAATGTTCTATAGATCTCAGTAATTAACAATTTCAAATTTTTTAAAATATAATTTTTTTTTTATTAATATCACATAAATCGAAATAAAAAATAATTTATATTCAACCGATGCTAGCACAAACTTTCGCAGTATATACATGTATAGAAGAGTGAGATGCCCCTGTGGTATCAACATAGTTGTTAATTGTCATAAAAATTTAAGTTGAGATATTTTAGTCTTTCAACAACACTTTGTTAAGCTACGTGTCCTTTAGATTGATTGTCAATACCAACACAAACATTTATTTTTTTGTCTCTACATCTAATTCTCGCATCCAACTTCCTCACAAACTCGAACTAATTTTTCATAGCAGCGTGTTAGATACAAATCTATCCGTTTTTTGTCATATTTCAATTTAAAATATTATGAATCAAGATAATTGACAACTTAAAATATTTGAAAAACATATAAAAGTTCGATTAATTCTTGAAATTATTCATGGAAGAGATAAGAGGACGCTATGAAGAATGAGGTCATTTTCAACTCCGGTTATCTATAAAAATAAGCTAGTAGCCCGACTTTCACAAGTATAAGTCCAGGACGATGGATAATTTTCAATTACAGCGCTATTACTAGTGTACTACCCTTACTCCTGCCCCCCACAACTCTGTTGTCAGTCATAAAAACTTCCAAAGATACTACACATATATATGAACACCGGCAATGAATGAATCTGATCCTTGTTTAAACAGAATCTTCATGCTGATTCAAATACAAGGAAGATGATTAATTGGAGTTAAACAATCAAGAATCGTATAGACATTGTATCTGTATGAATATATATATGTACACTTTTTAACGAAGTTTTCCTTTAAATTATATATACAAATGAAAATTACCCCGTGGTTTGTCCTCGTGGAGAAAAAGCTGAAAAAATAATTTGCAGAACGAACCAGATCATCAGCGTATTTGAGAGTCCCGCCCAATCAGTCAAAGGTTGGATAGAAATATTTGAAATTTGGTCCTCTTGAAATCTTTTCAAAGTTAACTGGTAGTAGGCAGCATTGGATCCATACCAAGGCCAAATTCCCAGAAGCTGCCAGGTTCAACATGCTTTACTTTGCCAACATATCGAATATGACGAAGCAGCCTGGCCAAATATGTGTTGTGGCATATAGTTGAACTGTCACAGACGACTGCTACGTGCTTGCGTGCCCTTGTTATTGCAACATTCATTCGCCTGTTGTCACCGAGAAAGCCAACGGCTCCCAAATTGTTTGATCGGACCTGGACATCATCAAGCAAAGTGATATAAGCATGCACTTATATATCCACACTCAAATAACTTTAGCATATACCAATCAACCATTCAAGCAGATAATATTATTTTTTCACTAGTTCTTGGAGGTGTTAGAATAGGAATAGGTAAATACAATCCTACTTAGAATAGGAATAGGAATAGGAATAACAATAGTATATAAAAT
>JBCEWC010004933.1:0-26072 GCA_038996855.1 Solanum aculeatissimum | reverse complement strand
ATGCAATAACAAAATACATACTTTTTCATCTTCCTACAACTAAATATTCATTTCTACAACAAAAACATAAACCAAAATGACGGAGAAAAAAAAACCCTCACCTACGAAATCAACTGCAACTGTGGGGAGTGAAAAGTCAACGACCACCACAATGCTGACAGATGGACGACGGAAGAAGACGGCAACGACTGGAAGATATCGCAAGAACCCTAACTGCACTAAACGAAGAAGAAGAAGAAGAAATGGTGAAAACCGTAAGAACCGTCGGGGAGAAAGAAAAGGAAAAAATGGGAAAGAGAAAATATGTTTGCAATTTTGAAAAAGTGTATATGTTTTTAATTTTATTTTAAATTGTAGAAGTTTTTTTAAAAAAAATAAAGTAGTTACTATGTTTTAAAAATTACAAAAAAGTAATTGCTAAGTTTTAATAATATACACTTTCACCCTTAATTAACTTAATCATCATTAAGATCATTTTAAGCACAAGTTTAACCAGCTCAAACTTGTAATCTTTTTTAATTTCCAAACCTAACAGGGGCTCAATTTTCACACCTTTGTAACGATTTTGCACAATAAAGAAGAAAGAGGAAACGAAGTGATGCTTATAGCTCTCTTCTGATTTCGCCTTTCCTCGGTCTTCTCACAGTGTAAGCTCTCTCCTTTGCCTATTCTTTTCGCTTTGAAATGCACCAAAAAAACTTGCTTTATTCATCTCTCGATTTTCTCAAGATTTAGTTTGTTTGCTTATTATGTAAAAGTAGGAATTTCGAGGAAGACGGTCAAAGCTGAACTGAGAATTGAGCTATACTACTTACTTAATCCTTTATAAATTTGTGGGTATTGTTTTTTATTACTTCACTTAGTGTGTGTTTCTTTTTTTCCTGAAATTTTAGGTTGCAAATGGGAAAAGAAGGTGAGGAATTGACAGAGCAAGAAACTGCCATATATGATCGTCAAATTAGGGTTTGGGGTGTTGATGCTCAGCGAAGGTATTCTTCTCACTCATTTCCATAGGCAGTGCATCACAAACACATGGTTGTTGGGAATAAGTGTTTACTTTTCATACATGTATATGAGCTTAGCATCCTTATCACCAATAATGTAACTATGATTTTCACTAGTGGAATTCAAAAAATATAAAAAGGTAAGCACGTGAAGGAGTCAAGGGGGATTCACATCTACTATATAGACTTAAAATATATATTTGTGACCTACCATATAGTGTTGCTTTAATTGCTTGAGCTCAGGGTCTCTCGAGAACAATCTCTCTATTCTCTCCAGACACCACTTTGTGGAATTTTGCTGGGTATGTTGTTGTTGTGGGTATATGTAGTGTAAATTTTTTACAATGAACCCCCTTTGGTACCTAGCTCCACTCATGTTTACACCGGTGATAATAGGAAAGTTAGTGTTTTTGGTATGTGTGCACTTATTGTGGTCATACGGTGAATGTGGCTAGACTGTGGTTCAACATCTCTTCAGAAGGATTTAAGTTAGATACATTTTATTTTTTGCACTATTAGGTTATTTAGAAATTTATACCAGGTAGGTAATCGTCTATATTATGTATGTGTAGATTGGTTACATGGAAAATATGGCAAGCAATCTCTCATATTATGTGATAGTGTAGACATACCTAAAAATTACTTAAACATATGTTGAAAAAGATGGTCCTCATAGCTGTGTAGAGACACTTTTACTAATACTTGAATGAGACCGAGGATGGAAGATAACCAACACAAAATAAGGTAATTTGAAGGTTGCTCATGATGATCAGGTTGTAGGTCATCCCTCTTGCCCTTAGGAATGGCAATGGAGAAGGACATGGTGGGGGGTAAAGTTAATGGAGCGAGACAGGAGAATACTTCAGCAGATCAACTTGGGGTAGTAGAGAAATTGACTTTTGAAATAATGTATATTGACATGGATCATGGGTGGGTCAAGTTGAAACTTAGTTTCACTGCACTTCACAATGCAAGCCCTCATTCTCCATTCCTCCACTATCTCTACTTTTTCTTCATTAAGCCATCGTCACTGGAAACAATTAGCAAGAGTAACCCGCTCTTAAATTAGGATAATGGGGTTATAAAAAAGACTTTAGCAAGTGTTTCTCCGTTTGTGATTTTGTTAATTTCTTGGTGGAGTGTAATTAAAGCAATTAATAGATGGATCATGAGAAATTGAGAATTAGGAGATGTGAACATAGTGTCTCTATTTTCTGTTGTTCTAGTTGTCCCACAAAGCTAAGGAGAGTAGTCAACACTCTATAAAGGTTTCTAAAACCGTAAAACTCATTGGGTTTTACCTTGTCTGTAGGTTTTTGGTTAGAATTGTTGTAGGGCAAGGCATCACATGTCCAACCCTGCTTTTGCCTTTCCTATTTGTCATCGCTATGTACCATCAATCCCCTTTCTTGAGTTTTCGAACTCTTTTTGAATTGGTATGGCTCAATCATTCTATGCGACTAGCACTTCAAAAGGCGAAACTCCCAGTCGTCCTATCTATGAGATTAAATAGATATTGATGCTTCCGTTTGCAAAAGTTCTGGTTGACTTTTTAGTACGTAAGCTGTATATTTTACTTCGAGTCCAAGTGATGGCGATGTTTTGTAGACTGCTGAATATTTTCATCAAATCTGAATGCTTCTTTTTTCCTGTAATCAGCACTTTCTGTATGTTAAGGATGGCGGGGTTTATTAGCTTTTGTTCTATTATAGTCGGTTACTCTTTCACTGTGCAAATATCTTATGTTTTCCATTTCTTAAAGAATATGGACACTCAGGTGCGAACTTAGCTAAGCTATAGCAAAATGGAAGTAAAGAATCCATATAGGTGATAACAACTAAAGATTTGTATGTTGGTTGACATAGACTATGCCAATTAGTGTGTGGTCGAGGAATCATTGATTGATTGCCTGGTTAAACCAAGTAGACTTACTAACTGTTACATTGGTCACTCTTGTGTATAAGCTCTCTGTTTAGTGACAGCTTTCTGGTTGCCCTCATTTATAATTTTGTTTATATCTCTTCAAAGTAAGGTGAGGAGCAACGGTTTAAATTTTTGTGTGAATTGGAGTCCTTCATTTTTGGCCTACCCTTGTCAAGTTCCTGACTTTTGCAGTGGTTCTTACATCCTCCAAAATACACTGCAAATGCGTACTGAAATTTGAACGTACTCCTATTCCTCCCTGAATCTGATTCTTGTACTCAAGCCCATTTAACATGTGTAGATTTTATTCCAGTATAAGTTGTTATGAAGGAAGCGGGACACCCATATCCCTGTGGTTCACTTGAAGGGCAAATGGAATGTGTGCTCATCCTATGACTTTTTTTTAATTTTAAAACAGTATTCTCTATCTTCAAGGGAGTGGCGTATACGATATTATTTTAGATAGATATCTGGTGGACCATCTAGTTCTTTCATTTTTATTAAAAATTTCTACTATTTCATTATTTTATCAGGTTGAGCAAATCTCATATATTTGTCAGTGGACTGAAAGGGACTGTTATTGAGGTACAATTCTACCAGTTAATCACTTTTTGAGTAAATACTTATGGCCATATTAATATATTATGTTTGCTTATCAATAGAACTTTTTAGTTGTTTGTTATTGATGGAATAGGATAAAGTGTATACATCATGCTTCTTGGCCCTTTGATAGGAGAAGTTTTCATATAATATTTACAGTTCCAGATGCTAAGTTCTAATTGAGGAACTTCAGATTATATTAACTTCTTCTTTCTCCTTTTTCTATCCCAGTTCTGCAAGAACATTGTCTTAGCTGGAGTAGGTAGTGTGACACTAAATGATGATCGACTTGTAACAGAAGAACTACTGTCTGCTAATTTCTTAGTTCCTTTTGATGAAAATGTGACTCGTGGGAAATCACTTGCTGAGCTTTGTTGTGAATCACTGAAAGATTTCAACCCCATGGTTTCTGTTTCTGTTGAAAAAGGTTGGGATCTGTTTGTACTATATTTCATTTATAAACTCTTAAACCTGCATAGTTCCTCTTAACTCATCAAAGACCTGTGCATTTTAGCTTTTTTTTTGTTATTTGATCTAGTAATGATTTCTTAAGCTAGTTTAAATTGGTACAATGGGGCATATGATGCCTTCTCTTTTGATGAGGCTCTAGCGGAAAGAGCTTTCTACCCCACAAAGGTAGAGTTAAGGTTTGCGTACATCTTACCCTCCCCAGACCCCACTTGTAGGACTACACTGGGTATGTTGTTGGGCATATGATCTAAAATTGAATGCATATTGACATTAAAATGTGACTATGCTGGTGATGCAGTCAATTAGTACTTATGGATAGACTTGTTGAGAGAAAAATACATATGTGAGAGATGGTCTTTTTGTTTACCTAAGTTTTGTATGTTGCAGTTAGTGTTACTTTAAGTTTATTTTGCATCTACTAATTTTAAAATTGTATTCTAGGTGAAAGCTTTTTCAGAGTATACATTATTTTATAGCAGTTGGTGCAGTCTGTCAAACAGTGATTTTGGAGTTGGCGTCTACTCTATATGTGGCCTAGATGCTTTTTGTCTAAATAGATCTAAGAAATAAATGTAATGGAGGTCTTGGATACAGGGACTCTGCTGGCATCTGTTGGCACCATTAGTAGACTAAGTTTCTGTTTCTATGCACCCAAAGTAGTGTTCCGATGGCTTCTTGTTGTTGCTTTACCGGAATCCATGCTGTACCAGAATGCTTAGTATGCAAAAGGTAAGAACAAAGTTCAGGAAATACCAATTCTGTCTGAGAGATATCCTAGGCCTTTTTTCAGACGTGGTGCTTGTAATGCCTATGACAGTGGTTATCTGTTCCTTCTTTCTTGTACACCTTTTGAACCACCTCCCCTCTTTTCTTTCATCTGCCGTCACAGTGTCATAACCTCTAGATGTTGTTGCTACGATTACGTCAATGCATGACATTTTGTGTGATCCATCTGATCTATATAATCTTAGGCGTTTAATCACTACAAAAGGATTTGATAAACTGAATCTGAATCAGCTCAATAGCAGTACGGAAACGTAATCTACTAATCTGCTTATTTAAACCTTAATCCTCACGGTCATCTAACTTTGACCTCTGCTTATGTATTGAGGTGCTTAATTCTGTTAGGTTATTTTTCTTTTTTTTCCCAACACATTTAAGATGTAACTGCTATGCAGTTATGCATATTACCCTTATCAGACTGTTCACTCTTTTTATAATCTCAAATCATGTTAAAAGGTGCATTAAGAAACTAAGAAAGTTCCTAACTTTTCGTTTCCGACTCGAGTTCTTAGCTATATTTCCTATTTGGTTTTTGTGATATGCAGTGTCAGGGGCATGTTGAGCACCCTATATCTATCCAATGTCAGAATCAGACTGTGTCAAAGCATTTACGATTTCATTTCATATGTCTCATATGCTATATTTTTAGGTGATCTGGCCAACTTCAATGCTGAATTCTTTCAGAAATTTGATGCTGTTGTCATCAGTTGTTGCTCCCTTCTGAAAAAAGTATGGACATTCTTCTTGCTTGTTGAAAATAAATAAGAGGAGTTTTTCCAGTGAAAATTTCAGTTTTTTATGATTTTACTTTTGATAATGCTCCCTATGCAGAAATCAGTTAATGTGAAGTGTCGCAAGTTGCCAAGACGTGTCGCATTTTATACTGTAGAATGTCGAGATTCCTGTGGTGAGATATTTGTTGACTTGCAGAACTACAGCTACTCCAAGGTTACAAGCATATTCATATTATTTTAGGGCCCCTTTGGTTCAGTTGGATTTATTCCTCAAATAGAGTGTCTCCGTGTCTAATGATTATACAGTTTGAGTTATCTTCTTTTGACCCTTTTCTTCAGTTTAATCTAGTCCTTTCCACATATAGGTTTACTTTATCTCGAGGGCCTATATCTTGCTTATCATGTTGCTAGATCTGAAGAATCTCTTAAATCCCTTCTTATGCTTCTGCAGAAAAAGAATGAAGAAACAACTGAATGCCAACTACAGTATCCGAGTTTTGAGGTATGTTGCAGCAAAGTATCAACAAAGACAATTTGGTCCTGTTTAGCTGTTGTGCCGTTTTACCCTACTGTATTGAAGATGTTATATTTTCTTATCCTTGTTTTTATTTTTAAGATTGCAGTCTCAACAGATATCAGTTATGTTGAAGTCATCCCTTTGATTTTTCTTCCACATAAGTTAATGACAACCATATCTTCTTAGCGGAAAGCATATATATGATTAATGAATAATAGGCGATTGCAGCCACTGATTGTTTCATACTTCATAGCTGAAACCTTATGGATCTCCTCTATATGTTGCTTCTAAACAGATCAATTTGCTTAAGTTCAGCTGCATTGTGATTTATATGATTGCCTAACGTCAATGTTTTCAGTTCTTGATTTTCCCTTTCAATCTCATGTCAGCTCTGCTTTTTGTTTTTTCTGTAAGTGCCTTGTTTCAGCACTATTCAAAGTGTGATGATTGATAAATTATCTGCTTAACATCCTAACGTTTATGTGGTAGCTTTGAAACTTGTCTCCAGTATCTGACAGCTTTTTAATTGAAACACTTAGCTGCCTATGTGATTGTCTATAGAGTTGGGCAAAGTATTTGGTGAGTGTAACCTTCTCATTTCAAAGTAACAGGAATGTCCTAACGTTCTGACTAGATATAGTACTTTAAGGAAGGAATTGCTTCGACCTGGAGACAACATCCTTGCAATTTGCATTTCCAATTCCATTGTTGAGCACCTCAACATCTTCTTGGTAGGGTTCTGAGGTGCATTGTGTCTCGTCACTTCCATTTTCTACACTACTATCACCAGTCATCAAATAATCCACCTTAACGTGTTTCCATGTCCAGTATTAGCACTGATGAAGTCCTGCAACACCAGTTCAGACATAACTATACACATAATGATTGCATCTAGATTTGAAATCCTAAAGGATCTCACCATCCCAAAAAAATGGTTGACCAATTTGTGTGAAATTCCTTATAACACGTTGAGTTTTAGAGGCATAATATGCTTTAAAGAAAGACAAGAATGTAACATATGCTGAAGATTCTTGTAATCCCCTTTAACATTCAAAATTTACCAAAAAAGCTTGAGTTACTAAATTGTGATGGTTTCTTAACCTGAAGTTAATAGAGTTTCTGTGTTGCAGAGTATTTTATAAGATTTTCATTTTAAATGGCAATTGCCTTACCTAAACTTCTGCAGGAAGCCATTGAAGTACCCTGGAGATCTCTACCCAAGAGAATGTCAAAGCTATATTTTGCCATGAGAGGTACTCTATTTGTCAGGTTCTTGTAATTTCTTATGAAGATTTAAAGATTCTCTCTAAATCCACTTTTGCTATCTGGTGCATGAATTTCAATGTGAATTCCAGCTATATAGTTACAAGAACAAGGGAGAGATCAGTGGGTTGCAGTCAGACCCAATGACTACGTGGCATGTCTAAGTTCTCAGGATCTTTGCTTCCGCTTTGATATTAGCGATTTAGAGAACTAATGTGCTCATCTGTAGTGAGGATGCAGCACTGTTTCCTGATCTCTTCCTTCCCATTACCACCATTCTTTTTATCCACAAGCTCATATTATGAGATAACTGCCTATTTCTAGTGTTCAAATTCTTATAGCTTGCTGCAAAAAAGCATCAATTACTGCTTTCTAGAATTATGAATTTGTGTTCTTCCACATCATATGATATCTGTGGCCTTCTGAAATTACGAAAGTTCTATTATCTGTTCTGATTATAGTTGAGTGGTAGCGATCTCAGTAATATTCCTTTTTGCAGTAGCCTGGGCCCCAAAACTACTTAAATAGCTGTCTTGGTGTTGGTTTTCACTTTTCACTGAAATTGTTATGGTGATAAAGTGATAGGAAGCCCACAAATGTACATTTTGATGCACAGCTCAAGTGCAACAGTAAATTTACTCAAGTGTCTTGTCCTAAGACTTGTGGACTGGTAATTCTTTGCAGTTATAGAGAGGTTTGAAGTACTTGAAAAGCGAAATCCTCAAGATACTTCTGCAGATGACCTTCCAAATGTTCTGAAGTTGAGGAAGGAACTTTGTAAGGCAGAGGTAATATCCCAGAATTCAATATGCGCGAATACATTAGTGTAATGTATTTCCTCCAAGTCATTTAACGAATTTGCCTCTTCATTTGCAGTGCATAAATGAATCTCAGATCCCAGATCCTCTCCTGCAAAGGTTGTTAGCAGCTACAGTTGAATTTCCTCCAGTTTGTGCCATTATAGGAGGAGTCCTTGGACAGGTGATTATACTGCTGTCTAGTTCAAACATACTATTGGCACCTCTCGACTTTTTCGCTGATGTGTTGTTTTGTTTTTATCCTTATAGGAGGTTATAAAAGCAATATCTGGAAAAGGTGATCCTCTTAAAAACTTTTTCTTGTTTGATGCCATGGATGGCAAAGGAATAATAGAGGATGTATCTAATATCAACAGCTGAGGAGCTAATGATTCTATTCAGGATGATCAATGGTTGTGGTAAAAAATATCTTCTAAATGATAACCTTATTTGTGAATTTGTCTCCTATGGATGAACTTGCAGTATTTAATTACTCCACTAACCATATGTTATCTCATTGATATGACTTTGTTCACCTTTTGCATGTTAATCAGATTGCACTTTGGTTAAACATCATATACTGGTTTATTTCTTATTCCAACATGATGGGATTATCAGAATAAAGTATACTATGAGCCACCAAAGGAATTAAATTATTTAGTAACTTTGTGATTTATGAATAATGTTGTTTCCCTTTTGTAGGGGAAAGAGCTTTTGGTGGATTGTGACTTTAAAATATTAAAAAGTGAAACAAGGTGAAGTGGTGAGTTGTGACCATCACTCTCCCTTTTTGTTGATTAGTATCTTTGTTAGTGATGATTGCTTCATGATTAGTATCTTTAGAGAATAGAAGAAAAGTCTTGGATTTTAAAAATAGAAATAAAATTTTGCCACATTGAAAAGTTTTGTGGAACTCACTTTCCATTTCTCCAAGGTTTTGGTGGACAAGGTTACCCAATTTTGTCGATTAGAGGTAGGAGGTATTTGTGAATTAATTGCGATATGCGAAAGGTGATTTGAACACCATAATTATATATAGTAAACAAAGATACTCAACTAAAAATACTGGGATTACTTTTTCATTTGTTCAAGTTTTGTTGGACAAAGTTATTCAATATTTATGCCGGTGGAAGTTAGCATGTAAGATGTGTTCAAGCTGATTCGAAAATCATATTACAACAATACATTCAATGAGCTTTGGAGAGGGTAGAGTTACACAGACCTTATCTTTTAGAGGTGAAGGTTACTTTCGAAAGACTCTCGACTCAAGTGAAACAAATTAAAGGAGCAATAGAAAGGAAAAACAACAATGAAGAAAAACATGATATCTCATAGAAAAGCAGTGCGGAGCATATATGCTAGGAAGGCTAGAACGGTAACATCTACAACAAGGTGTGATCACTTAAATATAATAAATTAAGACAACTTTCGATTACTTACTAAAATTCAAGACCATGATTATACAAATAAATAAATTACTTAACTATGAGAGAGGTTATTTCCAAACAATCCTCGGCTCAAGTGCAATAAATCCAAGTAAAATGAAAAGAGAACAATAAAGAAGCAAAATAAAAAACTGATAATCAAACGCAGAAACAACATATGACAGGAACTACAATGCTGAATAAGGGTGAATTTTACAACCAAAAAAAAGGAATTTTTTTCAAAAATATACCATAATACAAAAATATTATGTGAAATCTCCAATATATACATGGAAGTTAAAGAGATTATACATAATATGTTTAATCTTATATAAAAATATATAAAAGATATTTATACACAAATATATAAAATATATACATCAACGATCAAGACGTTTCAACCTCCCATTCACCCCAACTAGAAGAATAGAATTAATTTATTTATGAATGTGACTTCTTTCTAAGATGGATTTGTCAAGAAATTTCAAAGATACGAAACAGACAATTTTTTATTTAGCTACAATCTACACCATCAAAAAATAAATTAAAGGACAAAAAAAATAAAAAGATTTGCATCCTAGCTATTGGATATTTATTTATTTATTTAGTATAACTCTTCAAAGGATATGCAGAATCTGCTTATTTTTTAGAAAATATAAGAAAATCCAACCAAATATTAACATCGGAAAAGCCTCTATTTAAAAAAATAAAAATAAAATATACTCAACAAATATTTTTCTCAAATTTTATTTGAGTGTTGTACCAATTAATCATGCCATTCTGTCTGGAATAAAAATATTCTATTCTATACATATGAATACATAAAGATCCAACATGAAAAATTATTAATTCACCAAGAGGGATTTGACACATTTGGCAGTTTGATAGATACCTAATTAGAAATATATTGAAGAAAAAAATAAGTAAAAAATTTACAAATCCTAGGTAACTAATTTCAATATATCTTTATCGTTTGCAAAATTACAAAAATCCCTTAAAAATGAGATTATCGGGATACACTGCATTATACTAGATTCATAAGTACTAATTCATTATAATCAATTTCAGTTAGAATTTAAAACGAAAAATAGATCCAATTCCTAAATTTAAGCTAAACAGACCCTGATCAAATCCAACTGATTCACTGAACAGTTTTTGGTTCGTTCATGTGATGTGATGAATCTAATTATTATGTCGCTATGAGAAAATATGATTGTGATTCACTATACAGTGTTTGATTCATTCATATGATGTGATGAATCTAATAGATTGGAGGAAAGTTGAAAATTACAAGTCACGTTTAGCTTGATTTTAGGAGGAAAAAAAAGGTTTGTGGCGTAGGAGGAGAAGTGTATCAGTGTGGAGCGAAAAATGTGAAAAAATGAAATTTTAGTAATTTTTATATTTGATAGGGAATATTTGAAAATATTATACAATATGTCATGTATTTTGGTAAATTTTCCAAAAAAGAAATAAATATACCATCTTTATATATGATCCAAGGAGAACAAGTTAGCAAATTTGGCCATAAAAATCTTCCTTCAAATATCTCATAAACAAAAGTCAGAGACAAATATACCTTTTTGTCATGCATCCAAATGTTAAATAGACAATTAAAAAAATAGAAATATTGAGTATAAATTTATTATAAATAATGAGAAAAATGAAAATATTAAGTATAAATATTTTTAAAAAATGGCATTGCTTGTCATTATAGCAGTAATAATTTATTTATTTGTTCACTTTTTTCAAATATTACTAATATATGCTTACAAAAAATTTTGTGAAATAGGTCGAAATTGGAGAAAATTGAAAAACTTTAAAAGGTGTATTTGGTAGGGAGGAAAACAATTTTTGATTTTCTCATGTTTATTCCGTCAAAATTTTAAAAAACTTGTTTAATGAAAGTAAAAAAAAATGAATTATACAAATAGCATTTTAAATTGATTATGTCCACCCCATAATATCCTCGAATACACCTTAACTTAACCCTACCCTCTATAGTCCTATTCCCACCACCCCACACCCGATCTCTTATATTATTTTGTTTAAATTATATATAAATAGTTTAAAATGATAATTTTTATTTATATACCAAAACATAAGAAAATAAATAATAAGAAAATATTTTCCTACCTCACGCTAAACTTTTTGGAATATGAGTTAAGTGAAATCAAACACTAACCTACAAGAGTTTTTCAAGAGTACTTGGACACTTTTCGGGGGAATACACCAAAACTCTTGAGCAAAAACCATATGATATTGGCACGGCTCAATCAAATTAAAATGACCAAAAATATTGGAAATTTTCATTAGATTGAGTCATTCCAATATCACAATTCCACCGTCACATCGAATTCTTAATAATTGGGAACTTATGAGAATATATAATTAATTATATAAGCGTGAACGAGAATATGAAGTTCACCTGATACTAACAGTTGCATACTAGGGTGGATGATTCCACAGGAAAGTAAGTACTCGTGCCCTCCTTTTGAATAAAAGAAAAACCAAGAATGAGGAAACCCTAGTTTTGGATGGAGAAAAAGATGGACTAATATATATTTATATATATATATATATATATATATATATGAAAGAAAAGTAGTTAAGTTGGTGGATTTATAGGTAATAATTTAGGACATTTTGATATAAATTAGGATTTGGTTAATGGTGTTCCACGACATATATAGGTAGTGGTTGATGATAAACATCCAAATAACACAAAACCAGCTAAGGTCTCTTTCATTTCAATTATGTTTCTTTCATATTTCATTTTCTAAAGATTTCTTTTTCAATCATTTGTTAACCTAATTTCCAATGTTATAAAAATGTGTGTTTTATAATCCTTGTCATATATTCATCATCATTATGTCATTTACTATGTTTTGATTATACATAATATTGCACTTAACTTTGTTTTTTCATTACAACAACAACGTATTTATTGGAATCTCACAAATGGGGTATGAGGAGGGTAAAATGTACGCAGATCTTATTACTATCTAATAGGGATAGAGAGACTATTTTCGAAAGACTTAACTTTGTTTTTTCATTAAAAGTTATATATCAAGCTAAAACTTCCCTCCCCACAAAAATGTATAATTTTTTTAAAAAAATAAAAAAACCACTATAATAACATCATTTATATTTCTATCCATCTATTTATCTATTTATATCTATATCTATATCTATTTATATTTAATATTTTACCTTAAAAGTATGAACTCTTAACTTAAAGGTTAAATTACTATAATATCATTAAGAAAAAGACATTACCTAACTTGAATGATTGTGACTTTTCATTGAGTTATGATTTTTTGAAAGAATTGCTTTTCGATGAAGTTATTATTTTTTCAAAAAGTTATGACTTTTTCGAAGAGTCATGACTTTTCTACTAAGGCACAATAAATACCTTCTCATACTATCATTTGTTGTCTTGTTGACTATAAATAGATGTTCCCTCTCATGTTTCAACTATGAAAAATCCTCCACTTTTTTATTCTTGCACTTCAAAAATTCATGTGTGATTTATTGTCGATGAGTGAGTTCAATGTCCTTTAACATCATTTAATAAAGAGTCTTAAGATATACGATAATGCTAATTTTTTTTATATTTTAATTTATAAGTAATAATTAATTAATCAGTTGATTTTAAGTATCCACGTGTTAAATATTTTCAATATATATATATATTGAATAATAAATAATATGAAATACATATGCAAAGCACGGATAGAGAGACTAGTGCCATAAAACAAAGTTTAGATACAATAATATGACAATAAGATACTCATACAAGCGGTGTTTGGGAAGGATAAAATGTACGCAAACCTCATAGAGATAGAGATATTGTTTCCGAAAGACCCTCAACTCAAATATATCAGCCCCAAAAGGAGAAAACGACTCTCTTCACAAATTTTCCAATTTTTGAAATATATCCAGAATTGCTTAAATATTATTATTACTATTATGGGTGAAATTACTACTTCTATATAAGGCAGCAAGGCTAGCTGCTTCTGGTTGTAAGGTGTTTTGGGAAATTGAAAGCTTTTCCATTTTTACTATTTATATATTATTTTATTTATTCGTTAAAGATTGTGTAAAAAAATTATAAATCCCTGTTTTTGTCCATTTTTATATTTTATTCGTTTAAAATTTATTCCTTTTACAGAAAAAATTAGGCGGATAAGTAAATATATATCGCGGTAAACATCTAGTTATAATTACAGTTTGAGTTTTGTATCATTTGCACGATTTATATAAATGTCGTGCACAATTATACAAAAGTTATGCATGAATCAAATTGTATAGTAAAATCTACAAATACTGTAATTGTATAACGAATTATACAAACGCTATATAAAAACTGCAAATTTTATAGCGAATTATACAAATATATACAAATGCTATGTGAATTATACGAACGTTGTTATAACTATAGTTGCAAAATATAATTACCCAATTATAACTATGGAGCAAAATTAGGTTTTGTATTAGAATTTGTTAGTTATTAAAAAAATTATGTAAAAAATTCATAAATCACAATTATTAGCAATTTAAAGTTTTGCGTGAAAAATATTATAAATCACAACCATTAGCTACTTAAATTGAGACCGAAGAAGTAACATATTATCTGAAATGATATAAAAGAAGCTACAAATCACAATAATCACCAATTTCAAAATTTAAAAAGTGTACTAAAAAATTTAAATGGTTCTCAAAATTTTATTAGTACCACATAAAATAGGACAAAAATATTACTTACAATTTGTGTAAATGGTATTATAAATTATATTAATTTACAATTTAAAATATTTAAAAGACACAAAATTTTGATTAATTGTCAAAATTTTATATATACAATATAAATCGGAATAAAGTAAGTAGCATACATTATTAAAAATGATATAAAATGTATGAAAAGTCATAATAATTAATAACTTAAAAGAAATATAAAAAGTTTATCAATGCCACATAAATTGAGACAAAAGATTACATATATTAATGAAAGTTAGATTAAAAAAAGACTATAAACTACAATGATTAACAACTTTAAATATCTAAAAATCATATTTAAAAAATGAATTGACTCTTCAAATTTTATTTATATCATATAAATTAAAACAAAAAAATAATATATATTAAGATTGTGCTAACATGTCACAAAGCATCACGTAGTATTGTATAACGTATAATTAAGTGACCTACAAAATCAATTATCGTTTCGTTTCGGTGCATCACAACGCATCAAGTGATGCCGTAAAACGTCACAATTATTAGCTCATACGGCCTATAATACTGGAAGTATTCCTCTAAATGGAGCGGAATCGAGTGAAATTCACAAATAAAATCTAAAAAAAGTAAAATGTATGGAGACATTACCCTTTGCCCTGCCATGGGGCAATAAAAAGAACATTCAGAAGCTAATGATTCCTTAGTCCTTTCACACAAAAAAGGCATGCATACACCTAACTCCATCAACGTTTTGGTGCACTCACATCCAACTGAAAGAAAATTTAGAAACTGCTTGAAAAGATGGCATTTTCAGACCATATTGACTAATTCATTAGAGGCGGATCTAGGATGTTGAGATTTTGATATCGCATTATATAAATAATATCATGGTTTTAATATCTATATATATAGGTTAACACTAATATCCCGTTTGGCCTTCAAAATTGTCTGTTTTTCTTTCTTTTTCTTTTTTTATTAAAAAAAAAGATCTAACCAAGTTTTTAGGAAAAAAAGATTTTCCATCAAAAAGTACTTTTGGTAAAAGAAAAAAAAACGTTTTTAGTACCAAAAAATTGAACAAAAAGCAAATATGATTGATAAAAATTAAGAATTATTTTCAACGGGATTTTAAAATATTTACCAAATTTAATTATGGTTCAAAAGTTTTTTCAAATTTTTTTATCAAACACAAATTGATTTCATCAAAAGTATTTTTAATTCTTAAAAGCACTTTTCCAAAAGAAAAAAAAGAAATTCCAAAATAATTTTATTTTAAAAAACTGTTTAAATGAGCTATAAAATACTTTATCATCTAGTTTGTTAAAATGGAAACACTTAGCTTGTTGGTTTGTTCAAATCCATGACCATGGGGTAAAAAACTAGCACTTTACCATTTCCATTGCACAATCATTTGGTATTGAGGGTGGCATTAATTATATTTCTATACATTCTGATACATATATACCTATATGTATATATACAGAGTTTCAACCGAGATCACCGAGTGTCGTGGAACCCCCACCCTACTACATGGATCCGCCCCTGCAGTCAT
The DNA here is from genome assembly GCA_038996855.1 of Solanum aculeatissimum. Lineage (NCBI taxonomy): Eukaryota > Viridiplantae > Streptophyta > Magnoliopsida > Solanales > Solanaceae > Solanum > Solanum aculeatissimum. The sequence continues at coordinate 10,267 of JBCEWC010004933.1, read as the reverse complement.
AGGCTCATAAAAATCCCTTTTCCAAACAATTTTTTGTTAGGAGTGGCATTAGAGCCAACTTTCATCCACCTTGATTAATTTTACAAAATACTTATCCGCTCTCACCGACAACAAATATTAGATAACTCTAGCCATCAAGACACCTAATATTTTTGTCTCTACTGCAATTTGAGTCTGAGACCTCTAACTCTTCAAATGATTCTTTCATAAGTAATATATTTTACATGCGATACATTTCAAATGAAATTTAAAAAATTTGAATAAAATTGAACAAATGTTGATTATGTTTTGCAAGAGGGGATGCCACTTTCTGCTCATCAAATTCTTGGTTGCACTATAAAACAGCAGTCGTAGAAGCTGCTCCTAGTTTACTTAAAGGTCTTGCCTTTTCAAAAGCTTTTCTCATTCTATTTTGCTATACCTCCTTTGTGACATTTTATTTGGCACGGCATAGGCGTCCACGCCACCTTAGGGGCCTGCTGACAAAGAGCAGTGATCTACTTTGCTCTTTATAGTCCCACTTCACCCCATCCATAGATTGCCTTATTGCCTGAGCAACGATGCCAGCAATCGCAAAGAGATTCTGCTGATGATGAATGGTGGATGTGAGAGGAGAGAGAGGTTTCTAGTATTGTCATTGCAATTTTCTCAGTCATAAGGGAGACTGGGAGAGGGGGAGAGATGGAATTTAAATGCTATTGTAATTGTCTTTTGTCTCAAATCTTTTACACCATATTTTTTTTTTCCTGATGTGGAAGTGGCTAAAACGCTGATATGGCAAGTGACTTGTCATACTTTGATGCCGAAGTATCTCATGGAAAACTCCATGGGGATAGCATCATGGGAGACTAGCTGCTACTTTTCAGACATAACATGCTTTATGAGAAAATGAAAGGAAGTCAGTAGCCATTAGGTTTAATTACTATTCTTCAATCCGTCCTCAGCTTGTCTTTCGTCATTCTTGAAGAAAGAATAAACATATGTAAATGGTTGGTTCACCATTGAAAATTAACCTTTGTTTTCTAGTGTCAGTATGACAGACGAACTTGAAACTATATGTGATCAAAGTTAGATGTGCCTGCTCCCATCTAACCTAAATCTAGAACTTAAAATACTTCTTCCGTTGGACGGAAAAACCTGGAAGGAGACAACATGCCCATTCTCTATTAGGCAAGAGAATGATTCTAGATGTAATAATAAGATTGAAAATTCAAACGAGGGCAAGAAAAGGGAAAGTGACTGCTGAAGAGGAGGGGAAATACCAACTGGAATGGCTTGATCATTGAACAACTATGGAGTGTCAATTAAGCCAAACAGTGTAAAGCAATAAGCATTGGCAATCAATCAATGACTTTTCACTCTCAAATTAGTTGGACCAGCTATGTGAATCCTTGGTTTCCAGTTGAGGAGATCCATCACAGTTAAGCTTTGCAAATCTCATATGGGCAGCGGTAATATCAACCAGTGACAACAATCGAAATAACTTATGGCTACAAAACCACCAGTCATTCTCCTTCATATATAGTCTAATGTTCAGACACAGGAACCAAAGAAAACTCAGGGAAGTACATAATTCTCAAATACTTAGATGAATGACACTCTATATTTTACCAGATAATATATTTCCCACAATCCGTATTGTTACAAAAATCAATCTCTCAGATTTTTTCATTTGATATATTCCATGTATTTACTCCCTTGTTGGGGTTAGGAGGCAACAAGGGATTATTGGAAGCAGCCTCTCTACATTTATTATCAAGGTCGGGGTAAGGTACCGGTACACCACACTCCCCAGATTCCACTTGTGGTATTACACTCTTTGTTGGGCTTTAGGGGGTAAGAGGACGAATTCAAGTTCGATTTTTCATCTTCATATGTTGTGAACCAACTTGACTCCATAAGAGCCTATGGGCTAGAATTGGTAAACAAGACTGATCCAATTAAGATTCGGGTAAAAATGTTAGAGAGCTTTATTTGGGATCCAGGAACAATTAACAATTGATTAGAAAGGACCAGGGTTAGCGAGAGGAGTTTACACTCATTATTATGGAGTATCAGTATTTCCTCTCTGGTAACTAGTAAAATTTTGAGTTTAAATTGTGTTGATCTAGTTATTCAGTCTGTTTCATCATACTTGAAGCATTTGTAGATTCTAATAACCATGTACTAGTGAAGGCAAAATTAGAGAAGTAGTGCATAACGCTTTTGAAGTATATATAACAGTTCACCCAATTGATACAATCTGAGTATTAGCAAATTAAGTAATCGAAAACGGAAAATCAATTGCTACTCTTCTACAAGCAACAGGGAGAGAGAGAGTAAAGATCTGAACAGAGTTTGTGACAACTTACAACAAGTGGAGATAAAAATTAGTTATCCAATATTGACATGGACGCCAATGGCAAGGAGGAAGATAGTGATAAGGCCAAAGTAAATTACGGCATGGACCAAAATGGAAACACCGCTAGTTTGCATGTTCCCGAATTCAACCACTTTTCCACGGCTGGGAAGCTGGAATAATAGGCCCGGAGTTAACAGAACGAACAACACCACCGCTATGAACACTGGGCCCCAATCCTCCATTGTTCCTCAGAAAATTAGCTCGTTGATTTGAACAGAGGAAAGAAATGGGGAAAAGTGTGAGGCTAAAAGCCAAAGATCCAGAAAGGAAAAAAAGAGGACTAAAAAAGTCCAAAAGAAAGGGACAGATCTGAGTGTATAAGACGTAGTTTAGCAGCCAATTGAAGTGATATGTGAATCATACTGTAAAAGACTGGAGGGGGTCGAAGACGGGTTACATTTATTAGTTCAATTCACCTCAATCTAACTCATTTTAATTTATTTAAAATTGAATTGATATGTAACCTGAATTGATTCGAGAGAAATATTATCAAATTTTTTTTAAAACATTTATTTTTTAATTTGATATATTTTATATAATCAAAATAAAAAAAATATGATTTAATTAGGTACTAAAACATTGAAAAAGAATGAATAAGATAAGTAACACTTAGTAAAAGTTGAATCAGATTGGGTCTTGATCTTTTCTATAACCTATTACTCAATTCGTTTTGCCCCAACCTCTTTTGATCCTAGTAAATTCGAGTTGAATTGAATTTTGACCCATTATGACCCAACCCGCCCAATTGTCATCCCTACTCCCTTCGTTTAGAAGAAAAAAAAGAATAGCTTAGTTGGACAGAATCAAAAAAAAATAATAACGTTTTTTTAACTTTATAATTTTAAATTAAGTTATATCAAAATATCATTTAGTCTTGTGCCTTAAACATATTACACTGGAAAGTTGAAATTGAGGTCATTGTGTTTTGAAACAAACTATTCTTTCCGTCCTATTTTATATAGCACCATTTTCTTTTAAGCCTGTTACAAAAAGAATACCTTGCTAGAATTAGAAACAATTTAACTTTAAATTTTCTTGTACCCTTAATGAAATGATTTTCAACAATATAAAAATTTATAAATAATTTTAGATCATAAATTTTAAAAGACTTTTAAAAAAAAATCATGTCAAGTCAAATGGTGCCACATAATTGGGAAGGAAAGAGTAATAAGAAAAGTATATTATTCCTTTTTAAATGGAGGGAGTATTTTAAAAGAAATAAATAAATAATGCTAATTTTGTGGAACTAAATAAAAATGTTCTTAATTGATAATTTGATCCAAAATTATTCTTATTATTACTTAATGGGTCAAAACTATAAAAAAAAAATTCTAATATAATATTTTTTTTCTTTTTAAACACATCGTTTCGAAGTGATAGAAGGAATTTTTTTAAAAAAAATATGAAAGTTATTTTAAAAATCTAAAAAGAACCAACATTATATCTCGACTCAAAAACAAGTTTGAAGCAAAATTTGAGATATCTGAGTCTCTCAATAAACTAGACAATTTCTATGGTACAAACTCTAAAGATATTTGGCAAAAAAAAAAATTAAAAAAATCTCCATCTCATTTTACATGACATTCTTTGATTTGACACGGTATTTAAGAAAAGAAGAAAGATTTTTGAAACTTGTGATCTAAATTCATTCTTAGATATTTGTGTGACTGAACATCGTTTTATTAAGGATGAAAGAGAAGTTTTAAAGTTAAATTGTTTTCAATTAGAGTAAAGTGACATTCTTTTTGGGATGAATCGAAAAAAAAAATGTAACATAAAATATAACAAAGAGAGTAATAAAATTCAAAAGATGCTTTCAAAATCTATGGCAAAATGGATCTAATGTTTGAGCTATAGAAAGTGTGATGTACCTTCTGTTGACTTTTGGCTTTATATTTGTCCCACATCGGTGGGGAAAGTTTTGGGGAGGTGTTTTGGGGGTTATAAATTAACCCCTCCCTCTCCATTTGTAAATATCCCAAAAATTTGTATTCTCTTCTCTCCTATTTTAATAAAATAGTCCATTTGGGTGGTGCTCGGAGATTAAGCTAAATTGGCTAAACTCCATTAACAAAATTCATTCTTTTTTAGTATTCAATATTATTTGTCGGGTATTTTTATTTATTTTCTTTTTGGGGAAAAATTACCCGATTTTTCCCAACACCTTCTTATTTAGTTAACAATTTCATGTTTGAGCTCTTAAATAAACACGTTTTAAAACGAAATAACTTATTCTTTTAAGTGAATTTTTTTGACGTAAATTTGAATTATTAATCATAAATTATTTCGTTTAAAGTAAAAATTAAATGCCGATAAGATTTTAGCTTATGAAGATATTTCAAAATTTAGTATAATCACAAATTCGATTCATCTTTGGACAATTCCTAACTATAGACATAACGATCATGAAAGTGAACCAATTGATATCGAACTCTCCATATATTCAAACGAGCAAACAAGTACTATTTTGATTTGCATTGTCCACTAATATAAGATATTACAATAAATCAACTTATTCCACACATCTATGGAAAATCAAAACCAAACAAGACGGTGCTAAAGTATGAATCCAAACGACGTCGACAACAACAATATACCCAGTAAAATTCCATAAGTGAGATCTAGAGAGGATAAAATATACACAGACATTATCACTACCTCAAAAATAGAGAGGTTGTTTCTAGGGAATCAAACCCAAAGAAAAGAAAAAGTGCTCTGTGTACCACTTTAGATGCCAATTGCATAAACGTAGAATCCATTACAGAAGTAGAACATTACATTACAAAAGAGGGTAAAAAAAAATCCACATCATATATATATGAATAAAATTTCGGTGAAAAGAGTTCAGATAAACCTCCTTGCGGTCCTTGGCTGCTAGCCAAAGCGAATCCGAATGCGAAAGGCCAAAATGAGAATGGTGAAAAATACGAAAAAGAGTAGTGTGTGAAGGAGAATAGCTTTGCCATTAGTTTTGAAGCTGCCGAATTCAACGGGACGCTGACAGCCCGGCAGCTGAAATATGAGTCCAGGCGAAAGAAGCACGAACAGAAGATAACCTATGATAATTGGTGCCCAATCTAACATTTTTTTCTGACTCTATAATCTCCAATTGTCTCCTTTCTTTTGATGTTGATGCAGGAAATGTAAAGAAGATTGCACAGTAATATTGTTTTAATTTACATTTGTGGCCAGAATTATTTATGGTCTTGGAAATTGATTCCATGCTTGTTCCTCAAGTAGCTAAAAACATGCTAAAGCCTTAGGGTGGAGGGCAAAGCATCTTCTTTTGTGTAACCATCGAAGGATGCATAAGAAGTGCCGAATTCAGTAATTTTGACTCAAATTCTGTATGTGTTACGAAATTTATTAAATTCGAACTTGATAACTCAAATAATCATAAAATTCGAATTTTAGAATCTAGTAATTTTTTCCTCTCTTTTTTCTTCAGCGCCCCTCTAACTTCTTATAACTACACATTCTTCCGTTAACTTCAGAAATCACACTTGCCGCCCTCATGTTTTATTGTTTTGTACATGAATATTACCATTGCATCTCAATTTTAGATGATTTTTTATACACATCAGAGAAGAGAGTACCCCATTTACTATAAGACAGGCCTCTCATGTTCTTTTCTAAGAGACAGAGCAATCATTATTCGATCGACAACTCAAAGTTGATCGGTATAACCCGCATACTTGCTTGCTGGTTTTTCATAGATCTATTTATACCCAACTATATGTTGGAAGTCTCCTCGATCGTCACTCGACAGCTAAATTTCATTTGCTTTATCTTTCATTTGTAAATAGATAAGCGTTTGGGCCCACTAAATCCAACATGGTAAAGATATATTTGGAGAGGTAACAAAGAATATTTGTCTTGAAAGGAAAAACAAAATTGTCCTACGTTGGAAGAAATGGGGCTAATTGGTGTCTGGGGGGAGAAGAATTGATTCTAAACTACCATCTTACTAGTACTGTACTAATGTTACTTTACATAAGTTTCTACTTTTGAGAAAAGTTAATTTTATGTAAATTTAAGTTCCTTGGATACATAATTCATTCGAAATAATGAAAAAGGTTAATTGATATTAATTCCTTTGTTTGAAGAGAATGAAAAGGTTTAGGATATGGAAATCAAATATTTTCTAATTTTTGCATCTTATTTTAATTATATTTAATATAAAATTAAGATATTAAAAAGTATATAAAAAAAATCTCTGAAGTAGTACCATTTTATTAGTTATAAATTCTCTTATTATATACAGCAAGAGGGACGTGGCTCCTCTCCGTTTCTCGTCTCCATTTCCTCCGAGTTTTATCTTGGATGGCTGACACATGGCATGAATTATATTTAATGATCATGATTACGTAGATCAAAATAGACCTCAAACCATGGTTTACGTAATAATTAAAAAAAAATCTTAAATTCGATTATTTCTCCCTCCCCTCCACCCCCCAAGTCTTCTTTATCCACTTTTCCCTCCAAAATTATTTATTCAATTTTAATTATTTTTCCTTTCTTCATTATTATATTATTATTTTTTATTTAATAAAACAAAATTCTTATTTTCATTTAAAACAAAATTTAGGTTTTATGGAGCAGACAATAGCCTGTTGATGTGACTACTTCAATAATCGTGTTTTTAGAAAAACACAAAGAAAAATGTTTATTTGTGCCACTTTAAATATATTAATGCACAATTTTTTCAAAGTTGCCACACCCATTTTAGTTATGTCTTTTTATTTTAAATTCATATCCTTAGTTGTAACTCTTTTACTTTCAATGTAATTGATATTTGTGTAAATTTTGTGACTACTTAGAGTAAAAAATCAACGGTCTATGAAGAAAAAATACTTAATTATGGATATTTTGACGAACTTATCACATTAGTTTTTCAAAAAAAAAAAAGAATTAAATGATTTACTATCTCATAAATATATATAATTTATTTTAAAGTAAAAATTTAGTTGTATTTTAATTGACACCACTTCAAATTTATCAATATTAATAATATTTATCGGGTATTCATTTCATACTTAATCAATAATTTACCATCACATAAATATATACATATGACTTATTTTAAATAAAAATATAAAATTATTTAATTAATACTATTTAAAAAATCATATCATATATATATATATAAAAGAGTATTTGCAGCCTGCCTACGTGGCGACACCAGAATCTATCAAACCTTTTTTCCTTATATTTTTACAATTTTACCCTTCCTTGCACCCTTTGCACCTCTCTTGTGCCTCCTAAAAAATTGTACCCTTTCCCCCTCAATATCAGATTGAGTGATCGATACGCCATTTTCATCGACGAGAAAACTATTGCTTCACCTCTCTCACCCCCGCTACCCGACTGAGCGTCACACTACAGAGAAGATTTTCTTTATGATGAGAAAACTATTGCTTCGCCTCTCTCACCCTCATTACCCAATCGAGTGTCACACTTCAGAGAAGATTTTCTTCATGATGGAATTGTGACTCCTGATTTATTGTACACGGCAATGGGAGATCAAACACAGAGACGCCAAAGAGAATACTTATAGAGAAGATTTTCTTATATTCAACGAAATCCTAATTATTACAGAAGAAATTATGTGTTCATGGCAATGGGATATCAAATACAGAGACGCCAAAGAGAACACTTACAAAGAAGATTTTCTTATATTCAACGAATTTTTAATTATAGAAGAAATTATGTGTTTTCCTAAACTATCACTATATTCTTGCTTCCACATTATTTTCTCCTCTGAGTTGTATTGTACTCTGTAAATTCTCAATAAATTGTATTACAAATATATCTCTCGTGAAATGTAAATTTGGTGCCTTAAATTAAAGAATCAAAGTTTAATCTTATGAGTAGATTAATCTACATGTTTGATTGTGATGCTAAGAGTCGTTGTATGTGCAGTCATTTAATTTTTTTCCCCGGTCTATTTGTGTGATCAAATCACCTACAGTTAAATGTTCACATTGATTTATCTTCGCAGATTATACCAAACACAATATACGATCAAGTCTGGTATCCCTCCATCAACAGTGAGAAACATTTTTACTTAAGTTAAGATCAGTTTTGCTTCTTCTATCAACTGTATCTTAATCCCCCGGTTTGTTCTGCTATAAATCAACATCCCAGGGTTCTTCACCGCTGCCCGTGAATTTTTTATCGTCGTTGCCTGTGAACTTTCACTTTATCTGTTGCTTCCGTGTTGGTATTGCTCACAGAAGTACTCCTTTAATTTTACAGATCGGATAATGCTGAAAAACTACAATTCCCTCTGTTTAAGATGTGGACTTTCATCTTACAAAATCAGCCCGCGAATTGTTTATCGTCGACGTAGAGAGTATATTTTCCCAACTAGAGTATATGTATCTCTTTTCTTCATTCGATCTATTTACATCTTGAGTATAAAAATTCCAATTGTTACGTATTGCTACTTTGAAGTCATCTTAGTTCTTGATCTATGTCTAACATGATATCCAAGTTAGGTTGAGGCTTTTTTTTTCCCAATGAGACAAGATCTAAATTCTGTCAAAGGAAAAAATAACATTAAGACCACAAGATTCAAAAAAAATTTACATTCTTAAACTCAGTCGAAATCAAAATAGAGGGAGTATTTATTTTTCATACTGATAGACAACAATTGGTTCTTAAACTATCATAACCCCTATGTAGTACTGTCATCATAAGACTCCAAATATTGTCATGTGATATGATTACAAATGATTGCAACTACTAATATGAATTTGAAACGTAGTCGATTATTTGTTTGATTTCTTGACGACTCTGTCTACGAAAGAGAGGAAAGAGTCACACAATCAGGATAGAGGTCTCTTTTGATGATTCTAACCTCAAGTAGTATTAATTAAAATATGTCAATGTTCGAAACTATTCATATTAGTATTTGTGCAGTGGAAAGGAATAAAAAGTTTAATTTGATAAGTGAGCAATAATGAGAGGGGTTAAAAAGTTATGTATGCTCTTGGCTATATCGAAAAAAGAAATTATTATTTGAAGCATGCATACGTGTCTAATTCTCTCATTTTATGTATGTCTTGCCAATTTGATCAAGTTTAGTGAGGTTGTCGATCAAGTCAATTAGTGGACTAAAACGAAGACAAATGATCTCATCCAAGAGATTCTTCCTCGTGATGCAGTGAATAATATGACAAGGCTGATTTTCGCCAATGCACTCTATTTTAAAGGAGAATGGAATGAGAAGTTCGATGCTTCAAAAACGAAAGACCATGAGTTCCATCTCCTCAATGGAGGGTTTATTCAAGCACCTTTCATGACTAGCAAGAAGAAGTAATACGTAGCAGTGTTAATGGATTTAAATTGTTAAGGCTACCTTATAAATAGGGTACAAATACGTGTTGCTTCTCAATGTATTTCATTCTTCCAGATGCACATGATGGATTACCAACTTCGTTTGACAAAATCAGTACACAACTTGGATTCTTTGATCACCATGTTCCTTTTAGAAAAGTTAGTGTGAGTAAGTTTCTTATCCCTAAATTCAAAACAACTTTCGAATTAAAACTTTCAACATTATAAAGGGACTTGGACTCATATTGTCTTTCTGCGGTGGTAGTCTAATTGAGATGATTGATTCTCCTTCAAATCTGTGTAGCAATTGAAGTATTGTTATAAGATCCATTTTGACAGGTCTTATAACTCATCTTATGAATTGTAGAGATGAATATGTAGGGGTCTAGAGATGTAGATAGATATGGTGTAGTATGCTCTGCATATGATACCCATCTACGGAAAATGGTTCCAATCAAGAAGATAAACAATATCTTTGAACATGTCTCTGATGTCACACGTATCCTTCGTGAGATCAAGCTTCTT
>JBCEWC010004932.1:7271-26074 GCA_038996855.1 Solanum aculeatissimum | reverse complement strand
ATGATGGCTTGATCGAGGACTTTCGGGTTCTCCTTCGCCATGTCACATCTAGGCCCCCTATCCGGGTCGTGACACTTGTGGAGAAATCAATTTATTGAGAAAGCCACGTGGGAAGTTAAGGAAGATATGAAATTCAAATATCCATATCTATTTGTGCCCAACGACGAGGATGTTGAAGGTAATGCCCTTACCCTTGATTCGAATTGATTTGTCTATCCCTGAGTTAATTCACGATTGTCTAGAGAGTTTGATTGGTTGTTGAAATGAGTCTTAATTGTTATTCATGCCTTAAGTCTATCTCTGTTTACTCAAGATTCGAGGATGAATCATTTCAAGGGAGAGATAATGTTACACCTAGTAAATTACTGAAATACCCCTAGGTAAGAGATTTGTCACATAATGCATCATCTTAATATTTTTGGTAAAAATTCAAGGTCAAAATCATGATCAACACAAAAACATTGACTGAATAAGTCGTCTCAATTGAATTTTAGGCCAACTGGAGCCAAAGATAATATTTTGAGACAATGATGCAATTTCCAGAAAGGTGTGCAACACCTCCGTATCACGGATCTATCGCGAATTTGCACTTAATTTTGATTCTATTATTTTCTCGGGGGATAGTTCGATAAAAAAAAAATTTCAAAAAATGAATTGGGAGGGACTAGGGCCGCGACGCAGACCAGGTTCACTATAGTTTAAAATTTTTAGTTATTTTGAGAGGCATTCCAGACTTTTTCCCATATCTCCTAAACTTAACCCATGACCAATCTAGGTCATTTTCAATCTAAAAAGGGTTTCTAAACCTATTCTTAGGTTCTTTACACAACCAATATGCTTTTCTCTCATGGCTTTCTTCGTTCATGGTTCGATATTCTAGTCTCCTAGGCATAGAGAAACCACACTAATCCATCCCAAACTTGATGGTTAAACTCTACTACGGTGACAATATTGTAGGGGAGGTCTTACGGAAAAATATCTCAATTCCAGGATGACAAAAAGCTAAACACCTCTCATTCTTATTACTTTTTCAATATGAAAACGAAAAAAAACAAAAAAAATGAAAAATCAAAAGGTCATTTTATTCAAAACCCCAATGTGACATCTCTTCTCTCCCACTTCACACCTCGGAATGCACCCTTCTTATAAACTTATAAGCTAGCTAAAGACTCTAAGAAAAAAACAGGAAAAAAGACTAGGGTTCAAGTGATTTATGCAAAAACTCTTGTGAATTGATTATCATCCTTCGTGTCAAGTATGTAATGTTAAACTAAAGCATGAGACTATTTTTCAAGTGTCCCCATTGATAGTAATAGAAAGATTATGAAAGTATTGAGTCTCTATGCATGCTTCTTAAGAAGGCTAAAACATCCTATCATTAGGTTGGGAAGAGAGGAAATGGAAATGAAAGCAAGTTTCAGTCTAGGCCAACACTTTCATATGCTAGTGTGCCGGTACCCAGAAATTGGAATGAACAGAAGTCTCAAAAATTTAGAGCTCAGGGATCTCAGTCACTAACTAATGTGGCTCTAGGTTTACAGGGTAAGCCACCATAGTTGTGGAAAACTACACTCGGGAAAATGTTATGAGGGAGGAAATACTTGTTACAAGTATGGTCAAATGGGTCACTTTCAAAGAGATTGTCCAAAGTGGCCTGACAAGGCTCAATCTTCTACACTGGCACCACCAGCTAGAAGAAATTAGAAGGGTGCTACTTCTTGCGCAAGCAGGGATACAAATCATTTGTATATCATGGGCAGTCACCAAGATCAGGAAGTTGCACTAAATATCGTAATGGGTATGCTTCGAGTCTTTACCTTTGATTGTTATGCATTACTTGATTCAGGTGCCACTCTGACTTTTGTAACTCCTTATGTGGCTAATAAATTTGAGATTCTTCCTGAGTGTTAATTGAACCCTTCACTGTTTCCACTCCTGTCGATGAGTCATTCCTAGCCGAAAAGGTCTATAGAGATTATGTAGTATCCATCCATCATAGGGATACCCTTACTGATTTGATAGAGTTGGAGATGATTGATTTCGATGTGATCTTTGACATGGATTAGTTTTATGCCCATTATGCCTCCATTGATTGTTGGACCCAAATTGTTAAATTTTAATTCCCGAATGGACTGGTCTTAGAGTGGAAAGGAAATTCTATTTCACCTAAGGCAAAATTTATTTTCTACCTTAGGGATAAAAAGCTAATCTCTAAAATATATATCTATCACCTTGTGCGAGTTAAGACTAATGATATTGAGCCTTCTACTCTTGAGTCAGTCTCGATTATGAATGAGTTTCCTGAGGATCTACCAGGAGTCCATCCTGATAGGGAGTTTGACTTTGAAATTAATGTTCTCCCCAATACACATCCTATCTTTATTCCACTTTATAGAATGGCCCCTACTGAGTTGAAAGAATTGAAAGAGCAACTAAAAGATTTGCTAGATAAGGGATTCATTAGGTTGAGTGTTTCTTCTTGGGGTGCTCCTTTCCTATTCATGCAAAATAAATATGGATCTCTCAGAATGTATATTGATTATAGACAACTAAAAGCTCACAATAAAGAATAACTATTCTCTCCCCTTGATATATGATTTGTTTGACCAACTTCAGGGTGCCTCTTGCTTTTCAAAGATAGATCTGGTTACTATCAGTTGAAGGTAAGGGAATGTGATATCCTAAAGACCATCTTTAGGACCCATTATGGCCACTTTGAGTTATTGGTTATGTCTTTTGGGTTGACTAACGTGTTGGCAGCCTTCATGGATTTGATGAACAAAGTATTCAAATAGTACCTTGATATATTCGTGATTGATTTCATTGATGATATTCTGGTGTATTCTAGAGATGAAGAGGAGCATGTCAATTACCTCAGAATTGTTCTTCAGACTCTTAAAGAGAATAAGTTATATGTGAAATTCTCAAAGTGTGAGTTTTAGCTTAAGTTTGTGGCTTTCCTAGGCCATATTGTCTCGGGTAATGGTATTAAAGTAGACACTCAAAAGATTAAAGTGATTAAGAATTTTCCCAGACCAACCTCTCCAACTGACATAAGACGCTTCTTGGGTTTAGTAGGCTACTACCATAGATTCATTGAAGAATTTTCTTCCATATCCTCACCATTGACTAGACTGACTTAGAAGTAGATCAAGTTTCAATGGTTTGATGAATGTGAGAAGAGTTTGCAATAGTTGAAAACAAGGTACCACCCTAGTGTTGACCTTTCCTGAAGGGACTGATGGATTCATAATTTATTGTGATGCCTCAAGAGTGGGATTGTGGTGTGTATTAATACAAAAGGGAAAGGTTATCGCTTATGCTTCTAGACAACTCAAAGTCCATGAGAGGAATTATCCAACCCACGATCTGGAGTTGGCAGCAGTGGTAGTTACACTAAAATTTTGGTGCCACTACTTGTATGGAGTGCATGTAGATGTGTTCACTGACCACAAGAGCCTGCAGTATGTCTTCAACCAGAAAAAGCTTAATATGTGGCAGAGAAGATGGTTGAAGTTGCCCAAAGATTATGACATGAGCATCCTCTACCACCCAGGTAAAGCTAACATTGTTGTTGATTCTTTTAACAGGTTTTCAATTGGAAGTACAACTCATATTGAGAAAGGAAAAAAGAGTTGGCTAAGGAAGTGCATAGATTTACCCGATTGGGAGTTCAACTTGAAGAGTCTAATGTAGGTGGAGTTAATGTTCAAAATAGGTATGTGTCATCTGTAGTGGCAGAGGTGAAGGAAAATCAAGACCAAGATCATGTTCTACTTCAATTGAATGAAGCTTTTCATAAACAAAAGGTGATGGTTTTCTCTAAAGAGGGAACCAAAATAGATTGTGCATTCTGAATCTTGATGGTGTTTAAGAGAGGATTATGGTTGAAACTCACAGTTCCAAGTATTCCATTTAACCTGGCTCTACCAAGATGTACCACAACTTGAGAGAAGTTTATTGGTGGAGTGAAATGAAGAAAGACATTGCTGATTTTTTCTCCAAGTGCCCAAATTGTCAACAGGTTAAAGTTAAGCATCAAAGGCCATGTGGATTGTCTAAAAACTTTTAGCTTCCTGAATGAAAGTAGGAGATGATCAATATGGACTTCATTGCCTGTTTGCCATGGTCTCGAAAGTAGCATGATTCTATATGGGTGATTGTGGATAAGATGACCAAATTAGCTCACTTCTTAGCAGTTAAGACGACTGAAACTGCAGAAGAGTATGCCAAGTTATACATTTAGGAGATTGTGAGGCTTCATGGATTCCCTTGTCTATCATCTCAGACAGAGGAGCTATATTTACGTCCCAATTTTTGGAGGTCTTTTATGAAAGAACTGGGTTCAAAGGTGAATCTTAGCACAAACTTTCACCCCATATAGATGGGCAGGCAGAATATATAATTTAGACATTAGAGGACATGTTGAAGGTCTGTGTTCTTTACTTCAAAGGGAACTGAGATGACCATTTACCCTTGATTAAGTTTGCATAAAACAACAATTATCATACAAATATTCAGATGTCCCTTATGAAGCTTTGTATAGGAGGAGGTGTAGATCAGCAATTGGATGGTTCAAAGTTGGAAAAGCTGAGTTGATTGTTCCAAACTTGGTTCTTCAATCTATGGAGAAAGTGAAGATTATTAGAGAAAGGTTGAAGACTACACAGAGCCTCTAGAAGTCCTAATTGATGTGAGAAGAAGAGACTTAGAGTTTGAGGTGAATGATTTGGTATATTTGAAAGTTTCATCCATGAAGGGCGTCATGAGATTTAGAAAAAAGGGAAAGATAAGCGCTCATTATGTTGGTACTTACCAGATTGTGAACAGGATTGGGAATGTTGCTTATGAACTCGAGTTGCCTTCTAAGTTAGCTGCAATTCATTCAATTTTCTATGTCTCGATGTTGAAGAAATATTTGGGAGATCTTTCATTGGTACACCCCATTGATAGTATTGTTGTGAAAGATAGCTTGTCTTATGAAAAGGTTCCAGTCCAGATTCTTGATCGTTAGGTACACAAATTAAGAACCAAAGAGATAGTCTCAGTCAAAGTCCTGTAGAGAAATCAAGTTATGGAGAAAGCCACATGAAAAGTTGAGGAATATATGAAAGCTAGATGCCCGCATCTATTTGTGCCCGATGATGAGAATATTGAAGATAATGTCCTTACTCTTGATTTGAAATTGATTCTCTATCATTGAGTTGATTGTTAACTATCTAGAGAGTTTCATTGGTTGATTTATTGTCGAAAGGAGTCTTGATTATTATTCATACCTTGAGTCCATCTCTAGTTACTCTTTATTTGAGGATGAATGATCCTAAGGAGGAGATAATGTTACACCCGATAAAATTATCAAAATACTCCTAGATGAGAGAACACTTACATAATGCGTCTTCCTAAATATTTTTGGAAAATTTGGGGCCAGAAATGCAATCAGCACAAAATATTTAATGAGGAAATGGTCTTGATTGATTTTTAGAGCAATCGGATCAAAAGATAATTTTTTTGGAGCAAAAATACAATTCTAAAAAAGTGTGCGACAGGTCTGCGTCGCGAACCTGTCACGAATTTGCACTTAATGGTGATTTCAATATTTTCTACGAGATTAGAAAATCAATCAAAATATTTTGACAAAAACAGTACTAGGTGTGTCTAAGTCTGCAATGCGGACTTGTCTCACCATAGTACAACTTTTCAATTTTTTTAGGGGCATTCCAGACTTTTTTCCGCCCCTCCTAAACTTAACCCACAACTGATATAGGTCATTTTAAGTGTAAAAATGGTTTTTAAACCTATTTCTAAGTCTTCTAAGCATCCTAACAAAAGATTAGGACTAAGAAGAGGAGAAAAGGAGCTAGGAATTCAAACAATTGGAGCTGAAACCTATGCAAATTGACTGTCAAACTTCAACCAAAGTATGTAAGGCTAAGCTAAATCATAAGATTGTTCTTCCATGTTCCCCCTATTGTTGATATTAGGAAGATTATCAACATATTAAGCCTCTATGCATGTTCTTGAATGTTTAACTGTAAATTATATTATGTATTTTTCTATGTTGATGATCATCATAAACTTGAATTACTGTATAAATACTTTAACATGAGTTATTTGACAAACACTACATATTATTTCATAAAAGATTGCATAAATTAACCTAGAGATTGAGTCTAGATCCTTGAGTTGAGAATGTTGATTATGATCGTGATGTGAGAATGATGATAGGTTGACAGAACTTCATGGTCCTGTGAGTCTTCATATTGAACTCTAAAGATTGGTTTAAATTGGAACTCCTTCCACGTGCTTGTCCAAATTCACTCTTGAAAAGTTGATGGGGTTGATTGGTTGAATTATTGAAAGATTGATTTTATGGAACGGATGAGTTGAAAGAGTCCTTTAAGAGACTCACTATTTGTTGAATGGAATTGATTGTCTTATGAGCATTGAGTCTTGGGAGGAGTATCGAGCACCGAATTGAGTAAGAGTAAGTCCAACTCTAACTCAATAACTACGTCGCCAAACGTAGGAGTGGATTGAAATTGTTAAGTCAAATATTTCCTCTTGATAGGTCTCTAAAAGAATAAAGGACATGGTTGATTGGATCCATTGTGGGTCGATTTGTTTTTTACCCTGACAAGTACTAAAAGATTGTGAAAATATCAATGAGATTGTTGTATGATCATTGGCTTATAAGTAATTGTTGTCGGATAGGAGAAACTTTCAGATATGTTTTATATTGATAGTACTCAGATTGGATTGGATTGGATTCGGATTGATATTTATTGGTCATTGTCTACTCTTTATTCTTGCTTTAGATAGACATTTGGCATTTTGATTGAGTATTTATGCGTTGATTACTGTTCGACCTATATCTATTTCATTCAATTATTTTACATACTCATACATTTCATGTACTGACGCTCACTTGGGCTTGCATCGTTAATGATGCAGATACAGGTATTAGAGATCATCATCAGTTTCACCGTTTAGGATCTTTTATAATCAGCTGATTTGGTGAGTCCTCACTTGCTTCTAAACGATACTCATTTATACTTTCATCTAGCTTGAGTTAGAACTTTACTTTTTTTTATTGAGGTAGCCATGGCCTATTATGGTGTCATCTAGACAGTTTAGATAGAGGCTTCATATACTAGATTTGGGATTGGTGAATTTTGATATTGTCCGACTAGTTTCTTTCATACTAGTCCTGTTGATTTGTTTTGATTACATTTAATTGAGATTGTCCACCTTTCATTGATTTAGTCTTCCACTGATTTCGTTGAATTATGATTGAATGAATGTGATGAGGCCAAAAGGTTTGCTTGGGGGATAGCAATAGTCTCTGAGTGGCGGTCACATCTACGGTACTCTTCCGGGGCGTGACACACCGACTCTAATACCAAAAGTTAGAAATTTGGGAGATCAAGACAACACAAATATTACTCAATACTTATAGTAGAAGAGAAGTGGAGGAAATATGATTTTCTATTCACCTTTTGGCATACCCCAAAATGGCTAGATTACATGACTATTTATAGGTAAATTCATCAATGTATCTAGCCTAGCATACATGTATCATAATTAATATTTCACATCCTCCAAGTTTCATGAATCTACCTAACTAGACTTAATCTAGACTTTTCCACCAATTCATGTATCTCCTAATACATTAATCTATTAGTTCATGAGCTAAATTAAATATGATGTGAACATACTAAATAATGTGAACAAGTTTATTTTTTCAACACGGACATGCATGGGATCAGAACTTTGTCTAAAAATAATGTCGAGCAGCGGCGGAGGCTTGTCTTCTTCTCAATCATTTAACTAAAGAAGTGCTTCTATAATTTAGCACTTGAAAGTTCCTTTCTCCCAAAATGCTTTTCTCAAAAGCAAAATTACTTTTTCACTTCCCCTCCATTTTTCTTCTCTTCATTTTCCATGCACATTTCATGTAGAACCCAACACTAATCATAGCAAATCATTCAGTGAGTGGCTCAAAGGTACCAAATATTTGTATAGTACTACACGGTATGAACCTCAAATTAAGAAAAACTTGTATCAGGTATTAATGAAAGGGTCCATATGAACATAGATTATATTAGGTAACTGGTTTTACTAAGCCAAGACATGTGAAAACAATAACCCAAGCAGCACAACCCTCTTTTATATTTGGGTTCACCTCATCGTGTGAATACTATTTCACATGTACTCACTTCTATTTTGTCAAGGTACTGGATGTTTTTGTGTTGCACGTATAGACTCTCAAGGCAGCACTGATCCTTATAGGTACTCCACTCATTCTATTGGCTTGTGGTGAGCCCTATTTATCATTGAAGCACTTTTGCTTATGAAGTGACAATTTGTATATTTTTGGGTATAGTCATGGCCTTGCTCATGTGTATCTTAGAGGTTCCATAGATACCATATTCATGTCATGTTTTATCTTGTAAAATTCCTAATGAAGCCTCACATGGATTTTTTTATGACTTTATCAAATTTTTTTTAATTTTAACTTTCCACTTAATGAATCACTCAAAGTTTTATGAGATGTTTTACCTTTCGCTTCTACGTACATATCAGTTCATAAGTGGTATAAGAGATATAAGGTTTTTTGATGATCATATATAATTGAGAGGCTATGCAAACATTTAAGAAGTTACCCATTTATTCTACTCTTGATCATGAGATTGAACTTAAAGCAATAAGCTGCAAAGCCTATTGAATTAATACATGTTGAATGAGTAAGAGAAGAGCAATATTGTATGGCTCGAGCGATGACATCATTTATTGGGTAATATTATGACTCGAGGATGAAATTAAAAGTGTAGTGAGGTACATGTTGTCAGGAAGGAAGCAAATAATGAACCAGGTCACTAGTGATGTTATTTGCTTCGGGCCTAAGGCCACATGATTTTAAAATGAGCTACTATGGTGTAAGGCTTACTTACTTATATAGTCAATATTCTCACAAAGGTTTTCCCTGCCTTACTGGAATTTTCCTAAACTCATTTAAACTCTAGCCTACATCGACAAGGCTAATACATAAGTGGCTCTAATAACATCTATAATAACCCAACTCGCTGGTGATAATGTCCACTTTAGGCATAGGCCCCCACAACTTTAAAACACATAGCTATGATGTGAGGTTTGCTTACTTATATACATAACATTTCTTTTATGTTTTGTCGATGCATGACTTTTTATCCTAAGAATGGTGTCACATACACCCCCTCTTATATATGAACTAAAAAGCTTTGTACCCTACCACTAACAAGAACCAGTTCTTATACAGATACTAGTTAAGTTCAGCCACACACAATATAGAAAGAACACACGATGTAGAGTGGAAAAACTCATTACTCAAGAGAGAAACAACCACTACCTACAACCTCTAGGATTTCAACACCTTCACTACTTAAAAATGAGCAACATCAAGATTACAACTTTGCAATACTTAACTCACTTCTCACTTCACACACTAACGATCAAGAGTAATCAATTCTAACACTATAGGAAGCCAAACCCTCTCTCCACACCTAGGTCGCTCAACAAAAATCCTTAATTACAATTATTTGTCACTCAACAATAATTCTAAGTAGGACAATGTAACATTAGAAAGAAAACCTAACTCTAGATTTTCTTTTCTTTAACTACATGTTACCCAAAATGCAAATCTCCTTTGTTGTTGGGTTCTACGTGTTCAAATTGCAAAAGTTGTTATTCTAGGATTTAGCATTCACCTTATATACTGCCTCCTAGAAGAGTCCGGATGGGAGACTCTTTTGCGACTAGTGTTGAGTCAATAGAGTTTTGATGATGGACAAAGAATAATGAAACATGTTGATCTGTTAGGTTCTTCATTGCACTGTCTAAAAGAGGGAAGGACAACAAACCAAAAGGTGCGGAATAAAGATTGCATCTAGAGATAAAGTCACAACATAAAAATAGGAAGACAATTCAACAAACACAGGAGGAGAAAAGAGTTGGTGTCAAGAAGGAGTTCTAAATGATGAAGAATTCTACCACAGCAGGAGTGAAGGCACATAAGGAGTATGACATAGAGAAAGACTCCTCAGGCACCTAATTTAAAGAGAGTGAAGATTGAGAAATGAGGTAGTAGAAAAGAGTGCAAAAACATAGTGATTACTTGAAGTGCAGTGAAGTGAAGAAACAACTGAACAATCTGGTTCTCGTTGTGTCTAGGAATTCTTTTCTTTCATTAAGTATTACTGTACTGTGCTAGTTCAGTGATCTATAAAGTGAATCTAGGTGTAGACTTCAAGTTGAGGGCAACTCGAAGACCTAGGGAACATAAACCTAGGGAGGTTTGTGTTTAGGTAGGAAGCTTTGAAGTTTGATGTTTCTTAGATTACTAGGGATTGTAATCTTTTGTTGAGGCTCATTTTGATTTAGTGAAGTTGGGGCAAAATTTTGGAGTTGTATAGGTCGTGGTTTTTTCACCTTTGTGAGCTGAGTGTTTTCCATGATAAATCTCTGTCTCTATTTCGTTTTTTCACATAGAAATAAGTTTGCAAACTTGGTTCTACCTTAGGCAAATCTATAGGTCATGCAAGTTCTACAATTGGTATCAGAGTGAGTTTTCTTGTTACAGGCTAATTCCTAAGAATCTATCATGATGAACACTGCACCTCTCCTTGGACACGAAGAAGGACAATTGACTGTGAGGCCACCACTCTTCAATGGAACTCACTTTGGATGGTGGAAAACAAGGATGGAAGACTTCATCCAAGATGAAGATTACGAACTATAGGATAGGATCACCTTGGGACCTATTTTCCCAATGAAAACCGTGGAGGGTCAGCAAGTCCCAAAGGAAAGAAGTGAGTTCACTACTGATGATTTGATAGCCCTGAGGAAAAGTGTTAAAGCCAAAAACATTCTAGTATGTGGACTGGGACCAGATGAGTACAACAGGATCTCAAACTGTGCTACTGCTAAGCAGATCTGGGATGCCTTGACGAATGCACATGAAGGAACTAGTCAAGTCAGAAGATTCAGAGTTGTTATGCTCTTCTTTGAATATGAAACCTTCAGGATAAAGGGAAATGAGTCACTGTTGGATACGATTACGAGGCTCACAACTTCGATCAATAAATTGGGCATCCTTGGGAAAGGTCCTCACTACTGAGGAACAAGTGGACAAGATTCTAAGGGTCTTGCCTAAAGCAAAGTTGGATGTGAAAGTTATTGCAATTAGGGAAGCAAAGGACATTGCTATCATGACTCTGGATGAATTGGTAGGAAATCTCAGAACCTATGAGATGAACATGGAGGATAAAAAGAAAGAAGAAAAAACTATTGAGAAGTCACTAGCATTGAAGGCCTCTGATGATGAGGAAACAGATCTAGATAAGGAACAGATAGCCTATTTGGCAAAAAACTTTAAGAAAATCTTCAAGATGGAGAAAGGAAGAGACAGGAAAGAAATAAGTAACAGAAAATGGTTTGACGACTCAGGTAGTAGAAAGTGGTCTGATGAAAAAATTCAATCAAGATGCTACAAATGTGGAAAAATTGACCATCCTGTCAAACATTGTCCACCGTGGGAAGTTGAATGGAGAAAGGAAAGAGTTGAGAGACAAAACTCTCAAGCAAAAAGAAAAGGAAGAATATGCTATGATGGTTGCCTGGGGTTCTGGAATTGAGGAACCGGACACTGAAGAAGTGGATGAAACTGCGTTCATGGTTGTTGGGGACTCATATCTTGAGGATGACAAAATATTTGAGGTAAGTATTTTTGAACTGAAAGAAAAATTGCATCTTTTTTCAAAAAGAAAACTCATCGTGCTAATGACTGGATTGATCGATGATTTTCAAAAATTATCTGGTGAGAAAGATCAACTGATTAATGATTTTTCAGATAAAAAATTTGAATGTCCGGAGGTAAAGAACTACTTGAATAAAGCTAATGAAGAGATTCACAAGTTAAAGAAACAGGTTGAAAAACTTGATGCACTTGCACTAAATTTAAAATCTGAGATTTCGAAATTGACCATTAGTAAAAAGGGAAAAGAAAAATGAGTGAGGAACAACAAAAGGCTGAAAATGAGTTGAAAGAATGTAACAGTGAGTTTTTTTGTGAAAAGGAAAAGGTTAGAAAACTAACTCAGGAGATTTCTTACCTAAAAAAGTATCTGGAAAGGACAAATAGGTGGACTCAGTCCTCAAGGATAGTAAACCAGCTGGGAAGTAGGACTCATAGTGAGAAGGTTGGCATAGGTTTTATCCAAGAACATGCTCCTGCTACTAACCTATGCTATATTTGTGCAAAAGTTGGACGTCCAACTATTGAATGTCTAATTGCAAATAGAGTCAGAAACAGAAACACTAATCTTCTGCATAAAAGGTGGGCTAAGAATGATAAAAGAAATAGGTCAAGAAATATGTTGCTAGGCTGAGCTAAAAAAAATCTCATTCATCCTTTTTACAATAAGAAAAGACCCAAGCTAGTCTGGATTCCTAAAACTAACCCTTGAATTGTCTTTACATGTAGCGGTGAAAGGAAGCAAGCATTGGTTCATGGATAGTGCTTGATCATGACATATGACAGGAGATAAACACAAATTTCTTTCACTCACACCTTTCAAAGGAGGAACTATTTCCTTTGAAGACAGAAAAAAGGAGACTGTTATTGGAATTGGAAAGATTAAAATAAGTACATCAAGAGCTCTGAAAGAAGTCTATCATGTGGATGAATTGAAGCACAATCTGTTGAGCATATCTCAATTGTACGACAAAGGTAACAAAGTAACTTTCACTTATGTAGGTTGCAAGGTCAAAAATCTAGATACAAAGGAGATAGTTTTAACTGCTAAAAGGCATAAAAATGTGTACAAGACTGATATCATGGGGATGTCGGGGACACAGTTGGAATGTCAGAGTGCTATAGCTAATGATCCCTTACTATGACACAAAATACTTGGACATGCAAGTCTGCAACAATTAAATATACTAACATCAAAGATATGGTTATAGGGTTACCTAAAACTAAGTTAAAAGATGACAAAAGTATGTGGTGCATGTGTAAGGGGGAAGCAAGTAAGATCATCCTTCAAGTCTAAGAATCAGGTAAGTGCTTCCAAGTGCTTGGAACTAGTTCGCATAAACCTATGTTGACCGATGAGGGTGAGAAGCAGAGGAAGTAAAAGGTATATGTTTGTTATTGTTGATGATTACTCAAGATTTACCTGGACACTCTTTTTGTCTTCTAAAGAAGAGTCTTTTGATGTCTTTTCTATCTTCATCAAGAAAATGGTAAAGAAATTAGAGACCTCCATGATTTCCATAAGATTTGACCATGGAACTGAATTTGAGAAAGCACAATTCTTGGAATTTTGTTGAGTAAATGGAATAGATCATAACTTCTCGGCTCCAAGAACCCCTCAGCAAAATGGAGTTATAGAACGGAAAAACAAGACTTTAAAAGATATGGCTAGAACAATGATGATTGCAAGTAAACCTGCAAAGAATATTTGGGTTGAAGTTATAAACACTATTGCTTACATTCTAAATAGGTGCATGCTTAGGCCTATCTTGAACAAAACTCCCTATGAATTACTCAAAGGAAGAAAACAAAATATCTCCTATTTTAGAACTTTTGGATGAAAATGCTTTGTCCATAATAATGGAAAAGATAATTTGGAAAATTTTGATACCAGGAGTGATGAGAGAATTTTATTATGCTACTCTTCACATAGCAAGCCTATAGAGTGTAAAACAAAAGAAAAAATTATGTTGAAGAAAATATTCATGTTGTCTTTGATGAAAATGATACTGTGTTTAAGACTAACATGCAGGATGACAGTGAACTGAAGCTTCATACGGAGGAAAAAGTAGCACAAACAGGTTTATCCACAGGAGATCTGGGATTCTCCCATTTAGGGGGAAGAAGAGGAATTGAGAGCCAAGTGACTAATGCAGCACCAGAACCCTAAGAGCCTGCGTCTCATGGTATAACTCAAGGATTCAAGATGAAAAACTACAAATATCAAGATTCTCATCCTGTTGAAAATGTTCTTTCATATCTGACCTCTGGAATCACTACCAGATCAGGACTGAAGAACTTGTGTGCATTCAAAGCCTTCTTTTCCATGGTGAAATCGAAAAAAATTGAGGAAGCATTGCTAGATAAAGATTGGATATTGGCTATGAAGGAAGAACTGAATAAATTTGAAATATGCAAAGTATGGCATCTTATGCCAAAACAAGAAGGAAGAATTGTCATTGGCACAAAGTGGGTGTTCAGAAACAAGTTTGATGAGCATGGAACAGTTACAAGAAATAAGGCTAGACTGGTGGTCTAAGGGTACAATCAGGAAGAAGGAATAGACTATGATGAGACCTTCGCTCCGGTGGCTAGACTTGAAGCAATCAGATTATTCATAGCCTTTGCCACCTACAAGGAATTCACTTTATATCAAATGGATGTTAAAAGTGCCTTCCTAAATGGCTACTTGAAGGAGGAAGTGTTTGTAAAACACTCATTAGGGTTTGAGAACCCAAAGTTTCCAAATCATGTATACAAGCTAGATAAAGCCTTGTATGGATTGAAATAAGCTCCTCGAGCCTGGTATGAAAGATTGTCAAAATTTCTCTTAGATCATAGACACACAAGAGGTAATATTGACAATACTTTGTTCTTAAAGACAAAATAAAAGGACTTGTTAATTGTGCAGGTCTATATGGATGATATCATATTTGGATCAACAAATGCACTCATGACTCAAGAATTTACTAAGTTGATTAGTAGGGAATTTGAAATGAGCATGATGGGAGAACTCAATTTCTTCTTGGGGCTACAAATCAAGCAGACTTCTACTGGAACTCTTATTCATCAACAAAAGTATGTAATGGATCTTCTCAAATGGTTCAAGATAGAAGATGCTAAGGACATTAACACTCCCATTGCTATTTCCACAAACCTGGATCTGGATGAAAAAGGTTTACCAGTAGAACCAAAGATGTATAGGGGAATCAGTGGATCACTCTTATGTCTTACTGCCAGTAGACCTGATATTATTTTTATTGTGGGACTATGTGCTAGGTTTCAAACAAATCATAAGGAGTCACATCTCAAAGCTGTGAAAAGAATCTTCAGGTATCTCAAGGGAACCTCAGAATTGGGACTTTGGTACTCTAAAGGTAGTAATTTTAACCTTGTAGGGTATGTTGATGCCGACTATGCTGGTTACATAGTGGAAAAAAAAGTACTACAGGTATGGCTCACTTCCTTGGAACATGTCTGATTTTCTGGTCCACCAAGAAACAACATTCAGTTGCCTTGTCAACTGCTGAAGCTGAGTATGTAGCAGCTGGATCGTGTTGTGCTCGGTTGTTATGGATTAAACAACAATTGATGAATTTTAGTATGAATGCAGAATATGCTCCCATTTTCTATGATAACACTAGTGCCATTAATATTTATAAGAATCATGTATAACATAAAAGAACTAAACATATTGATATTAGACACCACTTTTTGCGTGATAATGTGGAAAATAAACTAATTTCAATAATGTTTTGTCCTACTGAGAATCAGATTGCTGACATTTTTACTAAATCACTAAGTAGAGAGCACTTTGAAAAAGTTAGATTAGACTTGGGGATAATCAAGATTGCATAAACGCCCCTCAATAAATAGCTAGAAAATTATTCTTCATACTGATAAATCAATATGGTCCTAAATTAACTTTTCACATGAAAATATGTATCCCAAAACTCAGAAAAAAAGGGGGGACTAATATTTCATTATTATGTATTAATGTGTGCAGGTTACTAACTCAGTTGCAACAGCTGACCAGAAATTGGAAAAATTATGTAATAATTGTTTTGTGTCTTAATACGTTATTGGTAAATAGACCAGGTGCCCATACTTGTTCTTCTCATTTCTCCCCTCAGTCCAAATGTTTGCCGCCAAAACTCAAGGAGTTTTGTCACATTGCAAAAAACTACAGAAGTTCAATCAATTCTCACATCTTCTCCCAGTCAAATACATCCCCCTTTTTGATCCACGTGTTTCTTCTTACACCCCCTCACCTTCCACAAAACCTTATAAATGAAACACCTTTATTTTTTCCCTAAGAACCATCCACTTCAACATGACTTCTTCCCAAATTCCTCTCAACCAAAGCACCAATGAACCAGAAAATTTTTAAGTCTCAAGCCCTCATGGTTCATGCGACAACAAATCTGCCAAACTCTTTACCCTTTCATCTTTCTGATTTTGCCACTTGGGGTTCGTTTAAAAATAGCTTCTCCAAATTCTCTTCAATCCCCTCATCTTCTTGGGCTCCTCCTTCTGAAGGATTGAATATTCTTCCCATTCAATCAGTTATAGGTGATGATCTTCCTCCTGACGCTCCAAAACCTAAGCGGGTACGACGTCATTTGAGGAAAGCCATAGGTGACTCTATTAAAGTTCAGATGACTTTCCTTCTCCAGAACGGGTTCCTACATTTGGTCTTTCAAGGATACCTCAGACCAGAAATCACAAATGGCAAGAAGATGTTGTTCTTCAATAGGCCCTGCAACAGAGCAAGAAACGTAAGGCAAGTTCTGGTTCCTCTTCCCAAGGTGACCTGCTACTAAAGAGGATTTGTCAAAATGTCATGTGTAAGAACATCATCCCTAAATCCCCTCGTACTAATCTTGTTACTCCTTCAAAGAAACCCTTTACTTCCTTTACCATCAAGTCACCTCCTAGGACTAGGGCTTCTGCTAGCAAACAAAAACAGATCACTCCACCTGTTTCTTTAGACACCTCTGAAACTAAAAGTGATCCTGACCAACCAACTGTCGACAACTTTGACCTAAACTTTCTTTCTCTTATTCACTTCCAAAAGTGCTCCCTCATTTGGGGTCATAACATTACTGGGTTTGGCCACCGCTCTTGAAATCTCCAAGAAGTTTTCAGGTCGTCCCTCCTTATCTCAATATAGGTGGGTTCTTCGATGAGAGATGTCCTTCCTTCATAAGCTATATTTTGATGTGGTTCACAAGATTCTCATTCTAAGAAACGAACGGAGGTTTGAGGCTAACGTTTTTTATCTAAGATTAATGGAACTGTTAGACACTTATGTTCTCTCAACCTGTCGAGCCTGATACTCAAGCATATGCAGTGTGTCCTCACTCAGGATAAGAATGGGCACGCTTTACCCTATGGATTTTGGCTCTCTCAAATCTTTGAGGCCTATTCTGTTCTAGTCCAAGTTTATAACATGCAAACTAAAAAGGATGTGTTGGGCCAAGTGAGCCATGCTGCTTTACCTAGTTCAATGCAGTGCGTTGGCATACTACTTCATCGTCTCTAAACTGCATTTGATGCCAAGACTGTTGAATTAGCCTCTGCCCATCTTGAGTTTGCACAGGAGCATAGTGCCTTATTGTCTGATATCTTTGCGCTTGAGGATACTCTGTTGAAGGAACGTGTTGCCCATGCTGAAATAGTGTACAAGTTGTCTATGTTGATTCCCTCTACCCCTC
This sequence comes from Solanum aculeatissimum, assembly GCA_038996855.1. Lineage (NCBI taxonomy): Eukaryota > Viridiplantae > Streptophyta > Magnoliopsida > Solanales > Solanaceae > Solanum > Solanum aculeatissimum. The sequence goes on along the minus strand of JBCEWC010004932.1, from coordinate 8,569 downwards.
TTGCTTATCCTGTTTCTTGAACGTTTTTTGGGTACATGTTATATTTACAATGCTTTAAGACACTTGACTGTTCTTCTCCGGTTATTCCAACCCTTTGGGTTGGTTTTGTATGCTGACATAACTGTGTGTTTGCTATCCTTATTGCATTTTAATGTTTCCCTTACCTTACTCTGTTTTATTGGTGATAGCCCTTGCGGCCTTGAATTGTGATTCTTATATCTTGATTTATCTATTGTAGACACCTCTTTTCAATGATACCAAAAGGGGGAAGATACTCTGAGTTTTACAGTGTTTATAACCCTTATTTAATCTGGTTCATTCTATAGTGTTCATCTTAGTAGCTGCAGGAACAATGCTGGATGCACCAATCATGGAAGTTTTTCATCATAAAAAAATGGAATATGTTGAGTCAATGGAGTTTTGATGATGGAAAAAGAACTATGAAACATGTTGATCAGTTAGGTTCTTCATTGCACTATCTCAAAGATGGCAGGACAACAAACCAAAAGGTGTGGAATGATGAGTGCATCTGGAGATAAAGTCACAACACAAGAATAGGAAGGCAGTTTAACAATCACACATGGAGAAAATAGTTTGGGTCAAGAAGAAGTCCTACATGATGAAGAAATCTACCACAACAGGAGGGAAGGCACATGAGGAGTTTGACCAAGAGAAAGACTCCTCATGTGTCTAATTTAAAGAGAGTGAAGATTGAGAAATGAGGTAGCAGAAAAAGAGTGCAAAAACAGAGTGATTACTTGAAGTGCAGTGAAGTGAAGAAACAACTGAACAATCTGGTTCTCGTTATGTCTTAGTTTAGGAATTTTTTGCTTTCATTAAGTCTTATTGTACTATACTAGTTTAGTGATCGATAAACTAAAGCTAGGTGTAGTCTTCAAGTTAAGGGCAACTCGAAGACCTGGGGAACATAAACCTAGGGAGATTTGTGTTTAGGTAGGAAGCTTTGAAGTTTGATATTTCTTAGATTACTAGGGATTTTAATCTTTTGTTGAGGCTCATTTTGATTTAGTGAAGTTGGGAAAAAAATCATGTAGTGGTACAGGTCGTGGTTTTTTCACTTTTGGGAGTCGGGTGTTTTTCACAATAAATCTTTGTGTCTCTATTTTGCCTTTTTACATAGAAACAAGTCTGCAAACTTGGTTCTACCTTAGGCAAATCTATAGGTCGGACAAGTTCTACAACTAGTACGATTGGTTTATTCTCATCATAGTCTTGTTTCAACTCTGGTTAAGGTTTTCCTGGTAAATGAGTTCATACCCTTTATGCCTCTTCACATA
>JBCEWC010004931.1:14003-26081 GCA_038996855.1 Solanum aculeatissimum | reverse complement strand
ATTTAAGCCTAGATATTTTGTATGGGTGGATCATGGAGAAGTGGATGGACTGGATGATGTATTTTATAATTCAATGCCCGTGGATGAATATAATATGCTTGTACCACATGGTCAAATAAGATTTGAACATGATAGGAATCAACATGGTCAAATTGCAGAAAAGCGACGGACTGGGACCCTTTATCCGTCGTTTTTTTGCCATTTTTTCTAAAAAAAATTCCAGAAAAGCGACCGACAGGGACCCCAAGTCCGTCGCTTTTTTTTTTTAAAAAAACCCACAGAAAAGCGACGAACAAAGGGACCCAGTCCGTCGCTTTTCTGCAAAAAACGATGAGCAAAAAAGCGACGAAAGTGACTGCATCATTTTTCCGTCGCTTTTTCAGAAAAAAACGACCCAGCCCGTCACTTTTGTCCGTCGTTTTTTGACGTTTTTTTAGTAGTGTTGCATACCTTCAATATTGTAGAAAAAGGAAACATCACATGAGAAGTATAACACACACTGATCCATTAATTAATGGAGGGGCATGAAAAATTAAACAAGATAACTATAGCCGTACTTTTATACTCCCTTTCGTCTCAATTAATTTCCTCTTGATTATCTAAATTGATAATTATTTTTGAATAATTATTTTTAATATATATAACAAATAAAATGAAACGGAGAAAGTAATTTGTATTCGTATATTAAAAAGGTAATACTCAAAAGTCAAAGATACACCCTATTACTCCTACATCTTATTATGCGCTTAAGTCAGGCTTTTCTTCATTTCCCCCAAATTCTCGGATACATATCATTATTTAAAATTAATGAATGAAATTTAATTAATTGAAATTAAACCCCACCAATTAAAATAATCATAATGTATTCGTTCTTGTTTTGTTTTAAGATAAGATGTCCGCTGAACGAAGATTTGGGAATCCCATCGATCAAAATTATGATCCGTTCTCATTCTGCCAACAATTTTCTACCTAGCATGTTTAATGTCAGAAGATTAAAAGACATTTTAATATATTTGAGATAACTTTAATTTAATATCACAAGATTAATTTTTTTTAAATTCATATCAAATTAGATGAATTATTCTTTTTTTAAACAAAAGAAGTATAACAAAATGGTACACAATTGGAAAAATCTTAGTAGCTCAGTTGGTTGACTATCTGAACTCTCATTTCTTAGTGAGAGTTCGATTCTCCACATTATAATCCCTCTCCCCATTTTCTCCTTCCCCCACCCCTAATTTGTTTTTTCTAAAAAAAGGTATGCGATTAAAAAATAGTTACTGCCTCCATCCCATTTTATGTGACGCTCTTTAACTTGACACAATATTTAAAAAAAATACTTTTGAAATTTGTTATCTAAAATCGTTCTTAGATATTTGTGTGACTGAGAATCATTTCATTAAAAAAAATTAAAATTAAATTATTTTAATTAAAATAAAATAATATTCTTTTGAACTAATAAAAAAGGAAAGTAGAGAGGGAGTATTTAAATTGCCAAAAGAAAAAGCAACAAAGTAGATGTATTATGACAATAATGGAAGGCGCTTACTATTAAGTTGACATGATCATGAGATGGCTTCCCCTAAAGCACGTGCATAGATTCATCAAAGTTTGTGAAAATCAGAAAACAGAGTTGTAGTGCCACATTATTTAAGTTATACTCCCTATTAGGTTAAGATTTTATATAACTTTTTAAAAAAAATTAATTATGAGTATTATTTGATTAATATATTCCTTATAAATAATTAAATATTTATTTATATATCTGCGTCTTAATTCTAGAATAATTAATGCTAAGGACAAAATTGAAAAAATAATAATTAATTCTTTTTTAATTATTTAAATTGATAACTATTTTTAGTATACATGATAAATAAATTAGGATGAAAGGATAAAATTGAATAGAAAAATAACTTCATTTAAAAATTTGGAAGCCCATCAACATGTGTACGTCAGTCCGTTTATTTTATTGTGCATTGGATCTTTCGCCGAAGAGGAAGTAGTAGTATCAAACAAGCAACTTCTACCTTCTCTCTCACCCACGCATAGTAACTTTCTACTGAAAGTAAAATTAATACTCCTAATTACTAAAAAAAAATAGTATTATATGTTTAAATATATTAATAGTGTTAAAATTAAAGTCTTCGTATTTAATCATTTAAATTTTAAAATGAGGTTAATTACATCTTTTAATATTATAACGCAGCAAGCAAAGGTCCCTACTTCAACTCTCATCACAATCATTTGAGGACTTGAGATATAGTTATACCCCCTCTCCTATTTTATATGATTTATTCTTTTTAGTCCGTTTAAAAAAGATTCACGGGGTGAAACTATACTATTTTGAGGAAGTTCTTTTAAATCTTTTTTGATGGAAAATTATATTATTTATATTTGTTTAAAATAATTTTTATGTAGATACAGTAGATATCGAACTCTCTTTGACTAGTTTGTGTATCTACTTATTCAGATTTTGAACTTCCTTGTTGAAAATTTTGACTCCGAAAGTTTTTTCAGTTCCTTAATTCTGTTGCGAGAAATCATTCATTGGCAAAACAATTATTTAGTTATGCTGTTTTGGGATTTGGCCACTGCTTTAGAACATTCATTTTACTCTTCATAAACTGATTTTTAGTCATACAAACATCTTTGATTTATTTAGATCACAAATTTCAAAAGTCTTTCTTTCTTTCTTTCTTAAAATTAGTGATAAGACAAAGTAACTCATATAAATTGAGACGGAAAGAGTAATAATTTTAAAAAATTGTATACCCGATCTACGTACCAAATTATATATAATATATACTCTTCTCTTTCTTTCTGGATACCAATTTATGCCTTCTATTCTTCCTCTTATAGTAAATAGCGCCGGCATATCTTTGATCTTTCTAGGCTGTTGGTTCTTCTTGTCTCTTTTTTTTCAACCTTTTGTTCTATATATCTATATTCATTCCTAGCTAGATCTCATTTCACTCTTAAAATTTAACTCTCATATTGAGTCATGGTTGAAGATTCTCAAAATGGATGCCAAATTGCTGCCATAGAAATACAACAACAATTAGGAGATGGATGGAGGACTCCAACATCAAAGGAACACAAAATTCCTATGAAATGTCCGAAAGCTCCGAGGAAGGCTAAGACATCATCGTCACTACTACTTTCAGCTAGTGCTGTTATTACAAAGAGAAAGAGAAGAATGTTTTTTGATGTTTACAATGACGAAGTTGAATTACTCTTTCCTCCAGTTCTACTTGCTGCCACAACAACAAGATCAATTACCATTTTATGATGTACGTACATCTTGATTAAATTAATTACTCTAGTATGTAATTAGTAACCTCTTAATTATGTTCTAACATGATTCTTAATCCATATCTTTAATTCCAATGTTTGACGACATTAATCTATGTTGTCCTTAAGTGTATATATATATATATATCTCGTTTAATTCACCTAATGATAATAATATAATGCAGCCATTACTAGCTAGGAATTACAAAGGTTTTTCATCGCGAATCAATGAGAACTTTGTATTATAAAATATGATTGACAAAATGCATGATGAGAAATAGATTCTCTTTGAAATATAATTAAAAAAATACGAGTGAAAAGCACTATTTTTTTTTATATTATTGATTCAGTTAAAATATTTATAGAAATAGTAACTAAACATTTTTTAATAAAACATTTCAATGAGAAAAAATAGTGATTTCTTAGTAGTGAGCTCTTTCTTGAGTATATCTTTTGCACATTATAATTTTCATTGAGTTTTAAGATATAACAACTTTGTAAGTAATTTTTACGTCACCATCATATTATTTATCTATTATAATAAGTAATTTGTCTTATTTTTAATATCATAAATCTCGTTCAATTTTAAACATATTTATACAATGTAAAAATAAATAAATAAAAATTTACAGTAACAGTGTAAATAACTTTTTAACTTAATTTACACTTATTTATTTATTAAAATGGCTGGCCAATCTCAGCAATTTAACCACATCTTATTTTGGCTGGTGGTAATTTTATTTAAAAGAAAAAAGAAACATATGATAGGCATAATTAATTGAGTTATCATGTGGGATGAAGATGGACAAACAGAGACACCAATTGACTTCACCAAGATGCAAACATGAATCATACATGCTTAATAATTTTACATCTTTGTTTTATACGTATATTAATTTATGATAGTAAGTACTATTCTCTATAGTTGTTTTTTTGGCTGGCCTCACATGCACTCATCATGACTTTTTCATTTTTAATTATCCCATGATACCCAACTTTTTAAAATTGCGTAGGTGATATTCATTTTGAAATTTGACTTCTGGCAGAAAATTTTATCTCTATTATGTTAGTGCGAATTCCTTTTAATATTTCAAGTATTCAGTTTAAAGCTAGAATTTTTAAAAAAAATAGAGTTACATTTTAATATTATCAACAATAATAATATATCAAATGTAATCTCACAAGTGAAATTTAAACCGTAAATCAATTATTCAAAAAATAAAATATGAACAAATCTTATCTCTATCTTTAAGGGACAAAAAACATATTTATGATAGATTCGTGATAGAAAAAAGTGTAAGTTAGACTAAAATTTAAAAAAAGAAGAAGGTGGCACTCTCGAGCAAGAGAAAGATGGACCACGGAAGCCCCCACTTCCATTCTTATTAGACAACTTGCTCTTTTGATAAGTCAAAAGGTCTTGTAATAGAATAGAAAAAGACATTTTATATTTTTATTTATCCCTTTGACCCTCAAAAAGAACGAAAAAGATGTATGGACACAATTTGATCATATCATCCATATTTTTAAAAAATTTAAATATTATGAGTTTAATTTTTAAAGTTTTTTCAGAAAATATGTAAAATTACATATTCATATATATTTATTATAATTTTAATAAAAAGTTTATTTTTTACGTTAAAAATATTAAATTCAGATGAATCTATGGGTTGGTCGTAGGCGAAACTAACAAAAAGTCCACTCGAGTATCCTAAGCTGAACCGCTCTTTTGTATTTACCTTCAAGAATTGGTCAATTTCTCCAACCCCATCATGATCCATTAGTTGCGTTTATTATTATTTTTCCTTTAGAAAGATGAAGAAAATGACAATTTTCTTCTTCAACTAACGCGTAATTGGAAAGTGGAAACTCGATAGATTAGTGTTCTCTGACTAAATTTTTTCCTTAACAACAAGATTTGAATTGATATCTAATTCACACATCAAGCGATTTATTCTAACCACTAAAAGGTCATCCATATTAGGTTTTACATCTCCATTCTCTGTCTAACCCCGCATATATACTTCAATATCAACTCTACACATTAATAGTCGCAAAGCCAAGTTTTTTAATAAGGGATATCAAATAAAAATATATATGTTCCTACCAAGAAAAGAACACATGACCTCAAGAAGCAATTTTTATAACCCTTTAACCACTACATTAAATATTTAGCTTATGTCAAGAGGTGTCAATACTTGTATAAATATTTATTAAACCAAATTTTGATCTATATATGATATAATTTTCCGATGAAGGGGTGTCGCTCGACAACCCTGGGCCAAGGGTGGCTCCGCCATATTGATTATCATATGATAGCCATTTGATGAATATTATGTTCCCCGATCAATTGATTACCGGCAAGAAATGACCTTTTTCATTCACACATTATTACATTTCACATCCGTATTTTGGATAGTTCATATTACATAACACAACTAGAGAATATTTTTATTGAAAGAATATTGGCAAGTGTTACATATTGCAATCTTTAAGCAATGACAAGGCCAGGACAAAACAGAATAAAAAATGAGGCAACTTTAAAGAATCCTTTCTATTCCAAGGTGCAACTAGGCCCTAAACACCATTTTTCATCAAGGACAAGTAAACACAACTTAGCCTAATTCCTATCATGAAGATTGGAGAGAGATCTATCTATATATGACCATTAAGGATGTTTTTAAAAACCATGTTACCAGGAAATCTTGATGTCAATTCTGCTATCAGTCAAGGGCTATTGGTTTATCAATATATTCGTTTTCAGCAGCAATCCTACCCGAGCCACGACCAATCATTTTGCCAAAAGAGCTTACTGCAGATAAGCTCTTAAAACTACTACTGCCCTCGCTGAGGTTTCTTGATCGCCTAGATTTCCTAAGGTTTGAGGAGGAAACATCATGGTTCGTGCCAACACCCTTTTCAAGCTTGATAACATCTAATTGAACAATGTTGCTACGACAGAATGGGCACACAGGTCCAGCAGGAATGGTCGTAGAAGGATTAGGTTTTTTATGACAGCATAATGCCAGTACGCAATGTGCACACATCTGGTGCCCGCAGTCCTGAACCTGAATCGTGCATACTTGATCAAAGCATATACAACAAATTTCTGTATCACCGACCTGCATTAGTTAATTGTAGATGATATGAGACTCTGTATCTTTTATAGAATCTTGATTAGGCATTTTACTTGATGCTATGTGCCAATAGGTTTTAAGCTAAAACTAGTCATTGTGGCTTGTCAAAGAATCATCATCATCTTTTAGAAAATCTAGAGTACTTCATAGATATCTGAATGGAAATTACCTCAGAGATGTTATCATCCATCTCGTTATCAGAATTGGTTGGCGAAGGTGGAAAATAAGTTGTTCCTTTAAGGATGTTCTTTTCCCTCTGCTTGTTAGCCTCCATCAGGGCACATTCAAGCAAATGTTTTGCCTCTTCATTCAGCTCACTGATGAACTTCAATGGCGATGGCCAAACAAGAGGCTCTGCAGAAGAAGGATTCAGCAATGCCGCACATGCACCATGTTTGTGTCTTAAAGCAATCGTGTAGGGTATTCTCCTGCACCCCAGCCACCACATTGCATATTTTAGATAGACAATAAAACGAGGCAATTGTGGACTCACAAAATAATACACTAAGTTACAAAATATACTTTGTTATACAAAATTTGACAAATTTAAAAGAGGAAAAAAAACAATACCCTGAATCATCTCTTTGTAATCGATCTGCTCCCCATGCTAACAATTCACGGATGCAATCAAGAGAACCAGCTCTTGCAGCCAAATGAAGTGGTGTACTACCTGGGAAACTGTTTTTGTGGAAATTACTATAAGCATAAAATTACTAATTAAGCACAAATAATGAAATGGGAACGTTATGTCTTGAACGGGATAATTACCCATATCCACTAGTAGAAGCACAAGCCAGAGCACCATTGTCTAGTAAAATATGAACACATTCAGGCCGTCTTTGACGAGCTGCTAAGTGCAAAGGTGTTGCTCCTTTACCATCTATAACGTTCACAAACCGGGCATATCCCCTAAAAGTTTAATTCCAACACAATGACTTAGAACAAATCATAATATATCCACATCATAGAAAGGAAAAAAAAAGAAGTAAATTCTCCAAGAAGTATACCAGGAAGACGCGATGTGTGATGTCCGAGCAACACAAAGAATTGTTTTGAGACAATCAGAGTGCCCATAATAGGCCGCATAGTGCAAGCATGTTCTCCCATTCAACGAATCAAACATCAAAATCTGATTATATATTTCACAATTAGACCAATAAATTTAGCAAAAAATAACAATGAGCAATTCATAGATTCTTTTGTTGAAAAAAAAAATAGAAGTGTTTAGTATTGCATACATTAGCTCCCGCTTCAATAAGCTTTTGCACACAAGAGATCCTCCCGTGCATTGCTGCCAGCATCAACGGAGTCTAAAGCAATAAACAGGGGAAAAAAAGGCTTAACAGCTACTCAGCGCAATTAGAAATCAAAAGACCACAAGAAGAAACAATCAATTCCATAGGAATTAACGAAAAATGTTAGTTCAGACTGTTTCTTTAACTAAATAGAAAAACAACAACATATTCAAAGACACTCGACTCAAGTTCAGCAAATCAAAATGGTTAAGAAAAGTGAAAATAAAAATGAAAACACAAAGCAATTAAGGACAAAATGTAATAATCATACCTGCTTAAATCGATTCAATAAATCAGGATTGACAGACCGGTCTAAAAGCATAGAAACAACCTGAAAGAACACAAAAGTTTCAACAAAAAAAAAAATCAAAATTTTACTTTTCTTGAAAAAAAAAACCCCTTTTTCCAAGAAACCCACCTCAATCTGGCCATTGGCAGCAGCAATATGTAAAGCGGACTGTCGATCATAAGATGTAGAATGATGAACAAGACTTGGGTTTCTCTCAAACAGAGCCTTTACAGTCTCCAAATCACCACACTGAACAGCAGTGAAGAGTCCATGTTCATCGTTTGTTCCACAACTGAGCCCCTGACCCATAATAAAAATCTGAACTTTATTCTGCTGCGGCGACGATGAGGAGGCCCCTTTTAATAATCACCACCGTAGACGACGGTGGTGACGGTGGTTGGTGGTGGTGGGAGAATTGAGAATTATGAGAGTCTGAAATTCTGCATATTTATGGAGTTGAAGAAGAGAAAGGTGAGGTGGGATGTGTGAATATTGAAGTTTGGAGCTGCCCGAGGGAATAACGGGCAGTAAATCAGATATTTTTCGGGCAAGTTCGATTCCTAAACTATACTTACTACTGTAGACAGCAATATGAATGGCATCGAGTGTTGTACGATGATAAACCAGTCAAAGGTTTGCTGTCAACGTTGGAATTTTTTATGAAAGTAAGTTATTATTTAAATCAATTTATCAAAATAATTTATTTTTAATTTTTTTATAAAATTAGTATAAACGTATTTTTCAGTAACGTTTTAGGTTACATTTTATTTAACAGTGTTAACTTAAGAAACGTTACTATACGTTTTTAGTATAATACGTATTTCACAGTAACGTTTTATAATACGTTACTCTAAAATACGTTTTACACCTAAACTGTTACTGACAGTAACTTTTTTTAAAAATTCAATCACGGGTTATTTAATCTTATAAATATAAAATCAAATTTTGCAAATTTAGCTATAATACGTTCTAACTTAGAATTTTTTTTAACACATTTTAACTGTAAAGTGACTAAATTGATTGAAAAAAATTGCAGCTTATTAAATGAGAACTTGACATCGAAGGAAACTGATGATCAGCAAAAACATGAATTATATTATGGTAACTGAAAAAAATCATATTTCAACATTAATGTCAAGATTGCAAAAGACAAGGTAAAAACAATATACTTTCACCAAAGTAGAACTATGATAACTGGAAAAAATCAATCTGATTAAAAAACGTTACTGTGAGTAACATTTTAGGTATAAAACGTATTTCAGAGTATTGTATTATAAAACGTTACTCACAGTAACGTTTTTTAAGTTAACACCGTTAAATAAAGTGTAACATAAAACATTACTGTGAAATACGTTTATACTAGTTTTGTAAAAAATTTAAAAAACATATTATTTTGGTAAATTAATTTTAATAACAGCTTACTTTAGTAAAAAAATTCTCAACGTTGTTACTGATTAGTCTCCAGTCAAAGTAACCACGAATTTTCCACATTTTTACACATAATTTTGGGGATATGTAATATACCCCTAAGGTCCCAAATTAATTAAATTTTTTAGACTTTTTTCAGTGTTTAATATAGTTGAATCGTTCAATGTGTGACTTCTTTGTTTGTTAATTTACAGATCTGGTTCATAGCAACTAAAAGTATTTTTACAGTTTACATAACCATTTTAGTGAAAGGGTTAAATTATGCTTTCATTATTTATAAAAATCCTTTGTCATATATCGAAGCAAAAAAGGCTTGACTGTCATAAACTTAATGATTCTTTATCATTTAGTTAGTTATCTAAATTTTTACAAGCATGATGAGATATTAATTCTCTGTCTTATCATGCATATGATATATATACACACACTCATATAATAGGGATGGAAAAAGAAGTCAAAAAGCTTCGTTAAGGTATTGCTGAAAGCGTAAGCAAATTTGTATGTGGAAGCTAGGACCAGTATAGCAAATGCTGGATGCCATTTCGTTTTTCACGGAATAAAAGGTGATTATGGACTTATGGTAAATTACAGAGTTGATATATTTCTAATTTACTTGGCCCCTATTATCTCTTGATTTTATAAATTGGACAAATATTGTTGGACATCCTAAAATAGTATAGGGACCAAGTAAAGATGAACAGATGGTGTAATTAGTATTATTTTGAGATAATTACTTTTAGTATACATGATAAATAAATTGGAACGAGGGAGTAACTATTATCACATGGTAGTCAGGAATACTTTTGAGTTAATTTTACTAATCATCATAGGACTTTACTGATTATGATAATAAATAAAATAAAAAATTGCTTTCTCTTTTTGTATTTCAGACAAAAATTAATATTTGTAACGCTATGTGTCGGTGTAAATTATATTTATTGAAGTATTATTAGATTATAGAAATAAGGTATGAAGCAGCACTGATATATTTTATTTGTCAAAAGAAAAGCGTGGGAATATATGAATCATGGATATTTACATGAAGGAATAAATTGATCAATACAATAATTTCATAAGCAACAAACATTCAGAGTTCTTCCATTGTACACAAAAACAATTTGTTTAGTTGTACGGTTGTACCTAATACTTTTATTAAATCAAATTAATATAATTAATTCTAAACACGCTTTTGATTAGGTCATCTGCTTAACCTTATAATTAGTAGCTTAAATTTCATGAGGATTGATTTCTTCCTGCCTCTGGTACTATGTTTGCGTGAGAAATGAGAATATTTAATCTAGATTATAGTTTTCTAATTAGTTTATTAATCAATATATGCAGAACTTAAAATTGTTTTTTGGAGTAGGCCTATTTCGTTCAGTTTGGGCTGGGCCTGGCCTATTCGTTTTTGTTAAAGAATATGTTACATGGACCTTCAGCAGTTCAATTCCACATTTGGACGTAAGATATAATGGGATTTGGAAAAATTACGCACAATATGTACTAGTTAATTAGCTAATATAATTATAATTTGAATTAATTGTGACTCTCGACAAATAAACATTGTGTGCGATTATACAAAAATTGTGTGTGAATCAAATTGTATAGCGAAATATACAAACATTATAGATTGTATAGCGAATTATATAAATTTTGTGAACAAATTGTACAACGAAATATACAAAAACTGTGAATTGTACAATAACTTATACAAATGTTGCGTGAATATATAAACGTTGCTATAACTATAGTTACAAAATAAAATTATTTCGACTATAGCTATGAAACATAAATAAACTTTATATGTTTGTCATTTATGAAATTTACTCAAATCATTTTGTCTAACTTTAAACACAATCCCAACGTAACAAAGCTCAAATTTCATAAAAGAGGGTACATGGAGTAATTTATTTATAAGATTATTTTTCCATGAATATTTCAAGAAGTAAATATATATAATAAATTACTCTCTTCATCTTGTTTTATATGGTACATTTTAAATTGGCATGATGTTTAGGAAAAATGATGACTTTTAAAATTTATGGTTTAAAATAATTGTGTAACTGAAAACCATTTTATTAAGGGTAAAATAAAAAATTTCAAATTAAATTGTTCCAATTAAAGTAAGGTGACATTCTTTTGTGAACGGGTCAAAAAAAATGTGTCACATAAAATGGGACGGAGGGAATAATTAGTTTACAATAAATCTAATTATATAATTATTTACATAAAAATGACCAAAAATCATAATAAATATAAAGTGACTATACATATAGCTTGTCAAAAATTGTTGAAGATAACATTAACTATAAATTATATATTACTTATATATTTATTATACACTAGATATACATTATGATACACTTAAAAATTAAATATAATTTAATCATAAATAAAATATACACTGATTATACAATAAATGAAAATCTCAAAAATTAAATATAACTTGACTTTATATAAAATATATATTTACTATATATAACTATACACTGAATGACTATTTTTTTTATAATTACGTTTGTACGTACTATGATATATTGTTCAAGAAAATCTTAAAATAGATATTTACTATATATAACTATACACTGAATGACTATTTTTTTTATAATTACGTTTGTACGTACTATGATATATTGTT